>OMNW01018416.1:0-19976 GCA_900303245.1 Selene dorsalis | reverse complement strand
ATTAAAAAAAAAAAAAAAAAGGGCACATTTTCTGTGCTGCTTTTGATTACATGATTTTATTATATTACATAAAGTTCAGTGTACCTCAGCTTTCCGACAAAATTCTCTCCACCTCTTGATAAATCTGTGGCGTCAATGGAGATGAGGTAATTTGAAGTTGCGCATTTCTTTCTTTTCCTTCCAGCCAACAGGAATGTCTACAAAGCAAAAACAATGTGGACAATTACTCCTTTGAGAATAAAAGAAAGAAAAATCTATCTTGTGTAAAAAAAAAATCCTTAAACATTTCAATGGAACTTACAAAGAGGAAGTGATTTTGTTTTAGCGTCTCTCTGGTCACAAAAGTGAAAGCCTCACCTTTTTTTCATTGTCTAGGTGAAGGTAATACAGAGGGTAGAGGCTCTTGTCCATCCCTCTCTGGTCTCGAGTCACTCTGCATTTGACGGTCACACCCTGTGGGGCCGGGTCCATCACAAACTTCTCCAAGTTGTCAAACTCGATCTCAGGTGATGGAGATCTCTCCTGATCAAGAAGAATAAATACAAACTGGTTAAAACCACTGGTTCAACTGCAATGAGATGAAATGTTTACTTGGCTGTGTAACATGATATAAACTGATGAAGATGTTGAATTTCATGGGTGAACTGAGGGACTCTGACTCACCTTTTTCTTCTTCCCTTTGCCCTTTTTTTTCTTTGATTTTTCCTCTTTTTCAGACTCAGAGTCGTCACTCTCTTCTGCCTTTCCTGAAACATACAAGAGCTGTCTTATTATTTACTTGTCACTGACTCAAAACAGTAAAAAGTTGCATCTTAACTTGCCTTTCTTCTTTGTCTTCTTGTCTTTGTCTTTGTCTTTGTCCCCTGATGCTTGGAACATGGACGCAGAGCCAGCGGTTGATTTCTTCTTGGATTTGGTCGACTTAGTCTCTTCTTCACTATCTTCGCTGTCCGACTTGGCAGCTGCTCAACAAACAGGTGCAGGGATTTTAGAATACACTTCATAAATTTGTATGAACTCTGAGACACTCGAGTCATGGGGCAATAAAGACACTTACAAAGGGAAACTGTTAAGCTTTGATCTCTGACAGTTTAACTACGTAATCACCTTTCTTCTTGGTTTTGGACTCTTTCTCTCCATTTATCTGGAACATTGAAGCTGGCTCCTTCTTCTTCTCCTTCTCCTTCTCCTTTGACTTGGATTTTTTTTCTTTGCCATCTGAATCTTTGTCTTCTTGGAAATGAGAAACAAGGAAAAGTTGGGAGATATTTTCCGTTCTTAAATGTGACACCAAACTCATTCACTGGAAAATGTAAACCTGCCGTCTTTTATGTGTGTGTACAGTGTAGAGAGTGTCAAACAACTGCAAATAAACCGTAATCAATCAGTGAGCAAAGATTCAAGGCCGTGACAGATTCTAAGGAGCGGAACAAATTTTTAGCATGCAATCCTGATTTTGTGCGCGCTCAGTTTGAATTCTGCTCTCACTGCCTCTTCCAGCTGTTACGTTTTAGATTCTAAGCACTTGAGATTGTGAGAGAGATTCAGGCTTCATCAGGACTCGCCCACATCAGGCTGTCATCTTTCAAAGTTAAAGCAAGCTGGTACTGTCAAAGATATTTCCTCTGCCCCCACTTGGCCTTTATTCCTCACTCACACACAGATCCAGTGGCACAAGTCTTGTGTCCTCAAAACCCTTGATTACACTCATGTTACTGTCAACACTCGCTCTTAAAACATGTTCCATGATACTGAATCTGTCCAAATATGCTCTCACGTCTCCACTTGCTGACTGACTACTGCTCACAGCTGTTTGTGCTGCCTGCCACTTTTGGCATTGATGAACTTCAGAAATTGAAAGCATACAGTTAGATATCTGCCAAGGTAAGCACTTAAACACTAATTCCTTGAAACAGGTCAAAGGTCAAGAGTAAATATTGCTTTGACTGGTGATGTTAAAGAGTCTGATGTAGGAATGGTACATGCTGTGACTAATTGACATTTATCATGTGGAAACACAGAGTCAAGGTTACAATTTATTGTATAATGACCAAAATAGATGAATTAACGCCTGAGTTGGCATACTTTACACCAGTTAGCCACACCGACCACAGGTATCTATTTTTTCATTGTTGTGGCAAATTGGTTTATAGCCGTGCTCTGTTTTAAGAATTAATTTTGAGTCATTAGTAATGGGTAATAACATGTTAGTAATTTGATTTGAAACATAATTTGTTTGCTCAATTATTCCCCAAGGCTTCATGGGTTGACTCAGTCAAAAAAAAAAAACCTTGTTCATTGTGCACAATGTTTTAATCAGTCATCTGTTGTGTAATGTGATGCATGTTTGGTGTAAGGTATGTAAACATCTTAGCAAAACAGCTATTTAAAAGTCAAGCATCCTCTGTTTCTAATCCACTTTCCAATACTCTTTTTGGGCCTGTCTGTGCCTTTATTAAAAAAGGACGGTTTGGGGAGACAGGAAATTGGGGGACAGCCTTGTAGTTGTTTTCCATCAACTCCAGAGTGAAATATCTGATCTTTAGCTGATGTGCTGAACAGGCAGAGTACAGTGAGGGCTGAAAACAGCTGCGTAGTTAGGCCAAAACTGATCCTGAAGACAGCGCTGACAGTGAACCATAACACTGCTGCTCTGGCCTAGAAAATCCAATGACCCAAAACCAATGAAATGATGAAGGCTGCAGAGTTGGATGACCATTTTTATCAGTGAGCGCCCTCACACATAAGTAAAAGTTCCTGTTTTAGCTGATCTGTGCAGCCTTTATTTAATATTTTAACTATTGTTAAAGTTTTTTGTTTATACTTACTGTTCCTGTGTCTTTTAATGTTGTTCTATTTCTTGAGACTGTTTTTGTTTCCTGCCACTTTTAACGTAAGCACAACAGCGCTGTTTCTTATTGTATGTTGTAAATGAAGTCTCTCCCTCAACGTGTTCCCGAGTTAAAATAAAGGATATGGATGAATGAATGAAAAACACAGTCATGTGACTGATTGTTAATAATACAGTTATATATTACGTTTAAGTTTTGATGATGGTGGTTCTAATAAGTAAAATACTTTGCATTGCTGAAGGTGATGTCCAATTCAAATAAGGTACACTGGAAATTCGGAGCACCATCTGAACTTGTCTAATTTAATCGATTTCCAGGTTAATTCAGAGCACCTGGCTTTCCCTAACTTTATAGGGGGAGCAGGGAGATGTACACACAAGCTAGTGCAGGTACTTCTGACATGATTGATAGGTGATCAGGATGACTCACAGGTTGGAGAAGGGTTACATTCAGCTCAAGGGCAAAAATTATGAAAACAATTCAACCAACACTCTCTGCTCTGTTGTACAGTGATTTAACAGAAGAGACTAACAGCAAAATTTCAAGGGGAGGACTACGTCTGTGGCATGTCAGCCAGAATTTTATTATCACCAAATTAAAAAATAATAAAACTGTGTTGGACCATTTAAATGTGTTCTCAAGAACAGGACTTAGCCATATAAATATTAGCATATAAAACATGCTCATAATGACAATGCTTATTGCTGCTGGTGGTCATCAGGCATAATATTTACTGTGCTGCATGCTAACATTTGCTAAAGTTATAGGATCACCTAGGTGAAAATGATCATCCAGAGGAGGGCATGAATGTCTGAGCCAAACTTCATTGTGATCCATTCACTAGCTGCTGACACATTTTGCCCAATATCTCACAATGCTGACCTCACACTGTGAGACCAATGCTGCCAGATGTCTCACAGATGACAGACAACAAAGAAAACATCTGTAAATACTAAACTCATCTCCATGTTCTAATATCTCTCTTTCATTTGAGCTTTTAACCTGCGGTCTTTTCTAGCTAATGAGCTAGTGTGCTCGATAACTCCTGCAAAGTGATGTCTGGAAAGAGAAAAAAAACAGCTACAGACAAGTAAACGGCTTCCATTTTTAACTGGAAGTGCTGAGTAGAATTAAATAGCAAATTATCATGATTGCATCAGTTTTAATTCATTCAGGGCAAGTTACTCACTTCACTGTTGTCTTTTGTTGCTTCTGTTACCAAGTCAGTGTTTCCACTCGCTCACCATTACACAATAAAACATGTAATCTTCTTAACAACATCAGTCTAGTCTTATAACTGTAGTTTTTGGCACACTGTCGTCAGAAAGCTGTTATCCTGCCTCTCAACATACCTTTAGTTTTTGACTTCTTCTCTTTGCCAGAAGTTGCAGATGGAGAGCTGTCCTTTGTTGTCTTTTTCTTAGTTTTCTTCTTAGGGGTGTCCTCCTCATCGTTATCGTCATCGTCATCATCTGTGCCTGAACCTAAAGGGATGGGAAACATTATTCTCAAACTGGCTCTGGCCTTCTTAGGAATTACTGTACAATTATTTTGGTTTATCTGTGTGATTTATTTGTTTACTTTGGGATTTTACTGGTCCCAAGAGTCCTCAGATAGCCTAATTTAAACACAGTAACCTGCTGCTTTATTACCATTGACAGAAAGGCTTTAAATGACTTACCTTTCGTCTTTTTTGGAGCACTCTTGGTTTTCTTTTTTGGTTCTTTCTCTTTTCCTTTTTCCTTTTCTGGTTCGTCCTTATCTTTCTCTGGTTTCTTTTTCTTTACTTTTTTTCCATCTATAAGGTTAATAAAGAAACAACAGTGTAATGTGGTGGAAATATATTTAAAACATCAGTTTGTCATCTGCATTCTCAATTTAAAGCTTCTCACTCTGGGTGGCTGGGTTTTCGTCTTCTGAAAGATCTTCACTTTTCTTGGTCTTTGTTTTCTTGGGCTTGGCTTCACTTCCATTCAGCTTGGCATCTGCTGTGCCATTGGCCTCTTCCTTTTTCTTTTTTGGCTTCTATGAATGTTCTTTGAAAATACAAACAAAACTGATCAGAAATGAGACTTGTGGAAGAGGGAGAGAAGAAGAAAAAAAACAGACTAATGAAAATTGGGATAAATACATACACTAACGGGAGGACTAACTAAAACTAGGAATATTTGAAGACCTTAAATAATAATTATAGAGATAATAACAACTCACCATCACAAAGTCAGATGTGAAGGGAGGTGAGGTTAAGAAGGAAAAAAAGACAGTTAACAAGAATTATTCTGTCACTACTTCTTCACCTTTTTATATTGTGGTTTGATTATAAGTTATAATATATACGTTTTATGTTCAATCACTCCCATTAATTTCAAGGAACATCCTCACATGTGTAGGAACTATCACAGTCACACCGTAATAGCAACTGCAGTAACTAACTGCTGCTCCTGGCTAAGCCGTGCTGTATTTACAACTATCAAACTCACTAAAGATCTTGTGTTTAGTTACTGCAGGCCGATGAGGTAACAGGGCATTAGGTCACATTGAGCATGTGAACCTGAATTTATTTAGAAGTGAATAATCAGTTACTATTTTTGAAAATATAGTTTTGCAACACACAAAAAAAACAAGTTCTGTAACAATTTTACGGAAGTTGCTCAGATGTCCCGCGGAGTACTGAGAAACTTAAAACAGATCAACCACAGTTACAGAGAATAAAACATCTCATTCATTTGCAGTTCCTTCTTCATCACCTGTAATGGACGTTTTATTATGGCTATAGGGACACAAACCCTCAAACCTCCGTCCCTTAACCCTTCACATGATATTACATTCCCACATTAACACATTAAATACACAATTTATACATGTTATAATGAACAAACTAGAGCTCTGTTGTGAAAACTCAAAACTGAAGCAAGCAACAAAGCAACATGAACAGCATGTCTCTGTCCCAAGTCACAAAGAAGGAGGTCATTGTGATTGCGGCCAGCGGAGACAGTAAAGGTAATCCTATTAGATGTAGATCCTGCATTGATGGAGGTCTATTTGTGTTCACAGACAATCCACAACTTAGAGTAATGTCAGAAGAGTCGACATTTGTCACTGTGATCAGCTGTTGTGTAAAAGTGTCAAAGGTCATTATATTCAAATGGGCACCGCTTGTAATAATACTACAATTTATGGAAATGGATAGTCTAGCTGTAGAAGGATACCTCTTTGACAACAACAATTAAAAGATAATTGTGAAAATGAGAATATAAGAAAGTTTTTTGCCTGCAGACACACGGCATTTTTAAAGATTTGGTTTGCTTTGTGAATACTGAAGCATAGACACTTACTATAGCTAGTTATAACTAACGGGATTTAGATTCAATGACTGAGTGACTATGAAATTAAGACACAATAAATTTCAATAGAAATGTTTTGGCTGAATTTCAGCATCTGTCATGTATGATTTGACTGCGATATAAGACTTGATTGACTATCAAGCTTCAAAAGTTGATTAATTGTTTGTGAATGAGATAACAGTAATAAAAGGGAAGGTTAAAGACCTTAAAGAAGGAATGCTGCTGCAGACGTCACCACAGCAGAAATGTAAGTGGTTTGGGTGGCTGGATTACTGCACTTCAATCCTTTCATGTGTGTTTTTACAGTTGCATTGCTCAGCAGATGAGCAACCACTTGGAAGCCGTAAACCTTAAAATTCGATGCTGGATATGAAGGCAATGCATACTGTTGCTGACTACAGGGATGATTTTCAGTTGTAAAGTTTAATGAATACTGTCTCAGTTGTATAAGCTGTGTCTCCCTAATGGAACACTTCCCATGCTGGCACTTGAACCAGTTACCTCACATGTCGGTCAGAGATTATTTTCTACGTAATCATTGTTCCAAATGTCTATGATTTGAATACAAATAACCAAAGTATCCTACATCATCGACAGAAAATTAAACTGTGTCTCATGAATTTACCACACCACAATTATAAAATCTGCATAGGTGGTTGAACTATAAATATTATTGTATCGCATCAGTGTTAATAAGGTTGTTAGAAAAGTACCTTTTGTTCTACTGCATGTCTCACTTTCTAAATATCATTGCATCATGTCATTACCGGATAGCTTAATGAACAATGAGAAGTAATCGCACTGGATAGACAATAAAAACATCCACAACTCCACATACCCCACCCATTTACCTTTTCCGTAGACATGGCTTGGCCTTGACTTCAGCTCTACCACAGCTTCTTTTAAAAGGTTAAAATAAAAATAAAAAGCAGGCCTCTGAGCGGAGATAATGAAAGAGTGAGAAAGCCCTGTACTCACTGCGTCTCCATCAGCAGAAAGTTGTTAATAGGATTTATGTGTAAAGCCATCTGCTCTGTGGAAACACGTCAACGGGAGGAACCAACACAGGCCCGGGAGGAGGGAGAGGACTTGTTTATCACATGTGGTCAGTGTCCAGACACCTTCAGACTCAATGTGAGTTTTTATGTGCAGGGTACTTATGCCAGCTGTAGCACAGCTGTTATGCGATGTTTGTTCTCGTTTCCTTCCTTCACACCTATTGCACTTTATAGGTCAGACTAGGGGAATCGGGCATCTGTGGCTGGAACAAAACATGTTTGCTCCATGTTTCTGGCGTCAGCTGAGGGAAAGGGATATCTTAGTTTAAAAAACTCAGTTTTACCTGAACCTGCCGCTGCAGGGCTACAGCACCATCTTCATCCTCCTGAAACCTGCAGCAAAAATAATGATGCTATTATTAAGTGTGACAATATTTTAATATCAATAGTTGTTGCCAGTTGCAATAAACCAATGCTTAATATATCTAGAAAAAAGTTTTTAATTATTTTTTATTTTTCTGCATGACACATTAGGAATTACTTTATTAATAAACTCAAAATATGAAATGTAAGATATATGCGAGTCAGGAAAAGCAAAAAGGAGAAGTACTTCTAAGATAAAATAAAATAAATAAAAATAATACAATACCCCACCCCTCAGAATATAGATAATACTCCAAAGTAGCAAAATAAACACATTTGCATATTTGTATATTATATCACTTCCTCTTACATATCTCTTTATCTATGTACCTTCCTAGTAACTAGACATGCTCCATTATTTCTGGTATCAATACCTACACCTACCTAGTACACATACATGGTGCCCATTTCTTTTGGCAACACCAGCCTTGTCTCTGTAGCCAGAGAGCTCGGTGTCACTTCTACATTAACAGGTCACACATGGAATAGCAACAAATAAAGCTTTCCCTTGTTACTTATTGGTTTAGCACCACTTGGCAAGTACCGGCGGAAAGTAGGTGTGGTAAAGCAGGAATAATTATTCAGAAAACCACATGGCCTCAGGTAGGTTTGATGAAAGGCACGAGGGGGACAGCTTGCACACACTTAAAATGCTTGCATGACCAATACATTTGCAAATATCTATATTATTGTGCATTACGCCTGACATACCTGTCCTGTGTCCAGGCCTCTTTCACAGGGTGATTGTGGAGAGGCATGGTTGATGTGGAAAAAGGTCACATCCAGATTTTGCTCTTAATGAACAGCCTTGAGGGAGAAAATGTGCTGAAGCCTATCAGTGACATTTAAACATATGGAAACAGTACATCATCATGAATATATAAAACATGCACTAATGCAATCTCTCACCAGAAAAAGGGTTTTGCCAGGCAGCACTGTGACTGACTCCATCCAGCTTGTGAATACCCATAAGTCTCGATACACATCCTGCAGCCCGCAGAGGGGTCACATGACCCCGCTTCTAAGAGGATTTTTAACAAAGCAACATGTCCCCCCACCATCTACTACCACATAGTCAGGATGCCCTGACCCTTCGAGTGGGATTACTCTAATTAGCCACTCACCATCTGTGAGCATTTCTAGGGTTTTCATAGAAAAGCTCTATGATTTCCATGAAAAGAATAAAAGGCTTGGGTGTAGTACCGATTCAGGTTAAACAAAAATGGGTGGTTACATGAACCTGGATACAAAATTAAAACTAGTACGAGCTCAAATATGAGAGTAGTCTATCACCTGGAGATTAATAGAAAACTTAAGTTTATTATATTCTTATATTACTTCATTGAGTTGATGATATTATTTTATGATCCGCAACACTATTTTATTATTTCACATACATAATTTGTAGGTGTTACATTGAAGTTAGTTCTTTAGAAAGCCTTTAGTGTGGAGCACTTTTGGCTCCCACCTTCTCTTGTTTGCAGGGGTACAGGTGTGAATGTGACAGTCTAGGAGTTGCGCATGTCCTGCTACGGCAGCAGAATAAAGCTGTGCACAGTTCAGAGAGACTGGAGAACACCATCAACTAAGTCATGTCGGTTACAAAAACACAGTGTGATTTCCTCAGTCAACCACCAGATGCTGCTGTTCCCCAGGAGACGGAAATGTGCTGCATGAAGCTGCTGTGAGACACCAGGGGGCACATGGAGGAACTTTGTGATTTACTTCACTCATAGATATTTTAAAAATGACTGACTGGGCCTCAGTAGCAATGCATAAAATGTATAATTATCCATCGGAGAGGTGGTTTTCCACAACCTCAAAGCTATCTCAGTCAGGTTTGGCTGTGGCCTCAGAGATCACGAGAGGAGCAGGGTGATCAACAGCTGAAGTGAACAATAACACATGTGTCCGGGGAAAAAAAAAGAGAGTAAACTCAGAAAGAAACCAGTTTTGTAGTTTTATGCAGCCAGACCCTTTGTCTCTCCGCATCGCCGTGCTGCTCACGCTGTCCAGTCTGCTGACTGTTGAAAAGAGTCTAGACTAATGGCTTTGCTGGCAGTTCTGCAAACGCCTGACAGTAACATGGCAGTTGGCAAGCGGCCTAAGGAAGGCCAGCGACCTCAAGGGAGCAGCGGAGAAGCCATCAAGACCTTAAAGAGACAGAACCTGCAGTGCACTTCTTAGCATACACTGTTTCCAAATCATTTTCATGTCAGTTGTGTTTTATTACTGCAAGCAAGATGGTAAACATTGTCAAAGCAATGAGAAGCAGCACAAGAGAGAATACCAGAGAGGCTGTAAAACCAGCTCTTACTATACCAACAACTGTAACAACAAGCCTGAATGAAATGAAAACACATTATTCAAAGTTATGGTGAAACAGGGACCATTCAAAGCAGTTGTGAAAACACTAAGCCAGGAAGAATTATGTTAAATACATAAAGGTAGGGCTTCCAGTGGCAGTGACCTGTGTTTGAGAAGAGGGTATGATGATGATTTTTTTTTTACTTCACCCGTGGGTTTAGTGCTGAAACAGCATGTTGGTGAGGACGTGAACTCAGTGCCACTGTACAGCCGGGTGAATCATCAACTCAGAGAGGGCCCATATCTCAGGAAGGACAAACAATGAAGACGAAACAGGAAAATCTGGGTTAAATTAATCTATCCCCACAGGAGAGATTGTTCAAGGAATGGGGGGGGGGGTTAGAAAAAGCAGACAATGGCAGGAGGTCTCATCCATTCATTAGAAATGGAAAGATGCTATTCAGGACTAAAATAGTCTCTTGTTCTTTGGAGATATGTGACCCACTCTCAACACCGATTGAAGGTCACATCCTGTTTTATATACTAAATTTAGAGCTTTATCTCAGATAGCTCATAAAAAAGGTCAAACAAATTATTGTTAATTAACACAGAACATTTATGAACACACAAAAAGGCTCTCTGAGGCCTAAAGGCTCATGATGTAACAGAAAACAGAATTTGTACATGGATGAAAAGTGGAGATACAGGGCTGACCCCTCAGAGCTGTGAGGACACAGATTCTCAGTCAGTTTCTCAGGTGACTTGACAAAAGGCAGTATACTATAAGTCTAACTTTTTAAACTCATGGCTCGGTGCATCCTTCCCATTCTGTGGAGGGGGGGGGGACACGCCACGACCCAGCTTCACCCACAGAATTCAGACAGATCACAACCATATCACAACAAATTCATCGCACCAGATACGTGGCCAGTGAACACTGTCGAGAAGGAAGGATTTTAAAAAATGATCGGCACGCTAAGGCCAAGCTACACAGTCTCTAGACAGACAGTGAATTCTGCAAGTGGCTTAAGAGGTGGTCAAGGGAGAAAAAAAATATGCTCAGTGAGTTTTAGCAGCAGCATCTGGACTTAACCATAACTGGAAACATGCATGACTGTGACAGGGGTTCTTACTGATAATGACTGGGGACGCGTTTTCAAACTAAACAAATGGATAAAAGCCCCACAAACACAAACAATGCACACAGCCTAATGGGCTGTGTCACTAACACTTAATAATAGTAGAATAATAACAGTAATATACAATACACTAAGATAATGAAACCAAATTTATGGCAAAAAAAAGAAAGAAAAAAAAAACAGGCTACGCAATGTATCTACTTCAGATGCATATTTGGTAGCCTTGAATTTCAGTGGTTTTATATGCAAACATAAAAAGTTACATGACCTATTCATCTGGACTCAACTATAGTGACTTAGCCAGAGCACACACTCTTCACAATATGCTACTATACAGGGCCTACAGGCTTCATCAAATTTAAGTTAAACCTCTTTGACATGTTTTTAAAACCATGGAGAAAGAAATTCATCACCCTGTTCATGTTCAATCAATGACATAAAAATAGGAGGATAAGGCCTGCAATTGTTCCTGAGGTACGAGAACTTGAGATTTATACTACTTCTTTTGGTTTGGCTGGTGTAATCTAATAATAATTCCTAATGTGGCCTAAAAACCTAATGGAGGGGATTAAATAATTACAAAATCTTTAATTTATTTTCAAATACTTGATACAACTGACACTTGCCCAATTTGGATAGCTGAGGCTCTCAGCAACTGTGGCTCAGCGGTCTCATGGCACAGACTGAAACTTTTCAAAGTCTGTGAAGGCCTTTTGTTGAGGGAACTGAATTCAGTGCTTTGTAAGATGTCCCAAGCCCCCCAGATACCCTGCTATTAGACTGCATTAATTCTAGCTTTGTGCATCTAATGAACTGTCAACTGAGTTTAATTTTCAGCTGCTGTCTCAGGAGCTTAAGTATCAAGTTTCTGTTCCTCTAAACATAAAATTATCTCTGTAGTTGTTCACATGTGGTCCTCATTGGACCACCAGAGTTGGTTTTGTTGAGAAAGTAAGAGACAATGCTGAAACTAAAGTCCCCCATGAAGGCTCGATGCAGAAATCAATGCCAAATCTAATAAAGATTAAATTGAGAACAGCCCTTCACTGGCATCTCTTCCTTGTTAATGAAATCCTCACAACTAGATAATATGGGATCATATAAGAGCTACGCAATACAAATTGTATAACTTGACCTTTTTGACCCACAGAGAGAAAAAAGGTTTGAACTGAAGTTGTTAAAATGCACAACAATATTAACACAGGCAGTTTGTGTGGAAGAGCTGCATATGCTCATGATACACTATGGACATCTCCCTGATTTTCAGTTACATAGTAGTTCAGACACGGTTTGTTGTGTCAAACAACCGGGGGATTTTGCTTTGGCATATTATTTGGCGTGGTAGCTGTCTGCGTGTACAGTGTACAGCTTACTGTAAATGCCAAAGACAAGTGTGTTTTTATAAACTCTGAGAAGACGCAGCTGTTTATCATCGCTTTTCCAACATTCAGCAGGTTGTGGCGTTATTGACATGCCTCAGCACAAACACGAGTAGTTAGCCAAGAAGATTTGAGAGTGTCTGATTGATTCTTGACAAGATCTCAGTTGTGTCATTGTATAGAGCCAAAGAATGAGGATAACACAAGGGAGGGTTAAATTGCTGTGTGTGTGTGTGTTGGTGTTGGTTTCCAAGGACTGAACATAAACTGAACCTACTTTTGTGCACTTTTCTGTCACCATTTAAAACAATTCACTGTAAACATTGCACAGGAAAACAAGGCAAGAGAAAAGTGATCCATGTGGATGACTATACAGTGTCAAGAAAGTAGCAATGTGGAGGGCTAGATGAGAATCCCTGAGCCTCTCAGAGCAGAAATAAAGGCAAAGCAGCCAGAACCTTGTGTGAACTGTAACACAAGCAGCGCTCAGCCTCATGAGAGCTTGACACACATCTGAAATGGAGGACAAAGTATCCAGGAAATAGCGCTGTAGCTTGCATTTCCTATTCTCTAGGTGTCTGTGATAGAGGCCAGCCTCCCCAGAGCGATCCAGACACCGCTAACGGATGGACACATGTCTTAACGGCTGAGCTTGGCACGAGCTGGCATTACCGTGAGAGCAGAGAGTGAAAAAATCCTGAGAGCTGTTTCTGCCTGAGAGAGAGAGGGAGAGGGAGAGGGAGGGCAGAGAGCCAGCACTCCTGGAGCAAACTTGTCCCCTCCGTTTTTCTGAAGCAGGCAGTGCTCTTTTGAAACGGTGCCAGTGGAGGCTGGCCCAAAGCCTCGCAGCTGAAACTTTTACAAGCTCAGTGTTTGCGAGCAGGAAGAGAAGGACACAAAGTGAGATTTGTAAAAGGAGAGTTTTGCAGCTCCTCTTCTTCTTCGACCTGCCTTCAGATGTCAGCACTGTGATTCTTGTTTGGTTTCTTTGCTTATTTTAAAACTCCAAAACATCCTTCAAGAGTGTGCACAACATGTTTTGGAAAGAAGACTGCATGAGAGGAGGAAGGATTTGAAGTGTATGTAAGGATATAATTGCTTAAAAAAAAAATGACGAGTGAGTGACATCACACTGGAAGCTGTCTTGGATATTGCCTGAGGAAAGACACTGATGAGTGTGTGAGGCACTCTGTAGCATTACGTTGTGCCCTTTTCAGGATTTGCACATTGGATTATGCCAGTGTTTTTTATTTGTTGCCGGTGATCCACACAGAATCACCGTCCTCGGATTTAATCGCTCCTGAGAACTGACTTCCTTAGCCCGTATTTCCACTCCAGCGCTCCATGACACGTTTTGTGACTTGAGGGTATGTTGTGGTAAACATCCCACACCACCCGTTCGGTCCGTTATGTTGACAGCAAACACTGGTTTCCTTTCATTGCTACAGTCTGAATTAAATCAGAGCCCCGGTGGTTGCCTTTTTCTCCTATCTGCTGTGCAACAAATCTGAATAAAAACACAGGCAGGTGCAGAACAACTAAAGACGTCCGGAATGACTACCGAAAATGGGAACTGTGAGGCATGTACTACCTGGGAATGATGCCAACTGCTGACAAAAGGCTTTACTGCACAGCTCTGAGAGAAGCCTTTAACTCATTTGCTCTGAAATACTTCAGGAATATCTGACACTGACTTGTTTGGCCAACTGCAGATAAATCTGTCAAACTTTTTGGCTTTATTACAAGACTGCATGTAAGTACTCACTTCTGATTCCTTTACTCAAGCTTATTTCTCTGTCTGTCTCACTCTATTTCTTCTCCCCTCTCAGCCCCTTATCCTACAGTCAAGTGTGTGTCTTTTTGATGGCACATAATCTACCGTTCATGTGACTGCTCCCCTTCTTCGGCGAGTGCACTCTCTCAACTCTGTGACTCTGTAGCCCGAGACAAAACTCGGGCTACTTTTATGCGTATTCCGTGCAGATTTTGTACGTTTAATATGAGCGTGCGAGCTCAATTTTGTGACTTCATGATCTCTTTTCCTGTCTCCCTTTCTCCTTGCTGTCTCTCCTTCTTGGCAGCAGGGCAAAAGTGGGCAGGGAGAGAGGAGGGCATGGCCCAGAAACTGCTCTCAAGCCCCAGCCCCTGTTCGAGTGGGGTTGCTTGCTGGTATACTGCTCAGCCTTTCCCTCGTCTTGCAGGCGAAAGAGAGGGATGTGGAAATGCATTCTTGTCTCCTTTCTAACCCGCCTTTTTTTTCCTTTTTCTTTTTTTTTTTCGCCTCCATGGCCTTCATTGCCCGTCAACACTACCCTGATCTGTACAAAAAAAAAAACAGTCACCTCCAGGTATTTCAGATTTTTTGTTTCTGCTTCTGTTTGGGCCTTGATTCTCGTCTTTGTAGCGAAGTTCTCCCTTTATTTGTGTCTGTTGCACTCTAACACTTCTTTTACTGTCACCTTCCACACTGTACACGTGTCTGCTTTGCTTGCACCGAACACGATGCCTAAATCTCCTCCGTTGTTTTTCGATCGAGACGAACTACAACTTTGTTTTAATGCTGTGTCGTGGGTTAAATGCATAAAGAAATCATTTGTGATCACATCATTTGTGTATAGTTAGTCTAATGAGCGGTCTGTATGCAGAGTGATGTTTGATAAAACACACGTCCTGGGTAAAAAGAAAGTTTAGTGGTTGTGTCGCTGCCTCTTAAAGCACAGAAATGTAGTAAAACGCAACATTTAGGGATGATTCACAGGTCGGGGCCTAAGGACACCACAACTCCGGTGGATTGAACGAATAAAATTCTCCTCATTAAAAGAGATTATTACCTATAGGTTTCAAATAAGAAACTCTCAGACATAAAAATCATCTAACTTTTTCATACTTGACATTTCGATTGCTGTGTTAATGCAAGAAATGAGAAATCAGAGGCAGCACACAGTCTCCCTCAGCTGTAGTGTGGGCTGCTGTTTGCCATCTATTTTACCACAAAATGAAAAAGTATCCAACACAGGTGGAATAAGCATAAATGATGTAGTTTCAATGTCTTACAGGCAAACGTATTATTCCTTCAATTGTTTTCAAACGCTGCTGTTTGACGGACCTGTTTAAAACCAGTATGAACCAGATCCCTCTGTTGCAAGCATTGTTCTATACATGAAGGGGCTTGTATTGTAGTGCAGGGTCTCGGTTCCAGATCCAGTCTCGCTGTGTTTGTTTGGGTTTTCTTTTTAAACCACTGGAAGCATGGAAGCTGCAAAACAATAATACTGATAATAGCATTTTTCTGAACTGATTATTCTCCTATAGGAAGATGGTTTGCTGCAAACTGATTGGTTTGGCTGGCCTGGGGTCATGTGTCCTGGTGTGCAGTTATTTGTGGTTGTGTTTGCATTGAGTTGAGTCAGCTTTTGGTTTATGTTTAAGTGTGTGATAACGGCAGATTAAGGCATACTGTACTGTACAGAAAGGGTGAATGAAGAAAAAAAGGGGGCGGGATCAGGGAGGATTGGCAGAGAGAAAGAAAATGAACTTATTTCCTCCACCCCCACCCCCCAAGTTCTCCTCAGATGAACTTGCTATGCTGCTTGATGACATGTTGTTTGGAAAGCCATATCCTCTGCTATTTGCGTTTTCTCCTCCCCGTAGTTAGAGTGACTCTGTGGTTACCAGGATCAAAGTCTCTTTTTCCTTCAGTTGTTGCTTTTATCAGTTAATACTGCGTACACACTCGGCTCTTCCTGTTTGTGCACAAAACTGACTTGTGGGCTATAAACAGCATTTGATCCAATTCTTCTTTGTGATGGCACATCACGTGAAAACCACTTAAAAACTATTCCTGCTCCGAGCAGCCAATTACCAGATGTCAAAAAAAACACACACTCTAAAAAGCAATGAAAAAGCCGTATTGAAAGTAACATCTGGATAGTCCAGATGTTCCACCCATGTGTCAGCATTTGTCTTAACCTATGTGGAATATTAGACTGGCTGGTTTCCTGCGACAGGATAGAGCCACGTATGACAATAGATCACCAAATAAGCTCTCAGACTCTCTGCTGTGATCATCACAACTTTAAGGCACTCATTGTATTTACATCAAGCAGCTACCTTTGACTAAAACAAACCATAAAAAGTACTTGCAAAGACTTTTTTTTTTTCAGCTAAGTCTCTTGAGAATGTCACAGTGTGCATGGAGAGATCCATCTGTTGCTTTTCAGCGAGTGGTTAGAGCAGTATATAGATATGAGGGAGAAGTTCCACAGCCCTTAATAACCAATAATACAGCACAAACAACAACTCTTGCAGCCTCCTCTCTCCAATAAAACATCCCGACATAAACAAACCCAGGACAGAGCACTTAAAAGCACTTAAACCTTTATGAAAACATTGAAAACACAAGCAGTGTCACACCAGCCTGAGCATACCAGCAATGTTATAGAAAATGTTATTTTAGCCCAGATCCCACCATTAATACTTAATCATCCCTGGGGAAAGTGTACAGCATCATGAAAAATGGCCGTGTTTAAAATAAAATCAAGCAAAAAACTGTACATTTATAGAGGTAGTTCCCTTCTGACACTGTACTTTAATCACTTTAATCAGTTGTCATATCAGTCAGAGTTATATTATGTTTATTATTTAATTCTGCATGTATTAAAAGGTACGCTATGGCACAATATTATTTATTAACACCTAAAGCAGAGAACATATGCAGTTTAACAGTTAAAGTCGTGGCAAATACGAGCAATGAGTTTTGTTTTGCCTGATTGCCTGATTGCCTCATTAAAAGTAAAACCTTGTAGCAATGTGTATTTTATGTTGTTCATTTCCCTTTATGTTGGAACCATTAAGCAGAGTGAGCAGCAGTATGCACGTTATCTTCAAGGTGGTGTGGCAACTCTGGCACCTCGTGAGACCAAACCAAAGTCCAGGCCAAATGTACTTCATGTGTGGGCACATACCTTTTATGGGGTCTTATTAGTCTCCACAGTCGAGGTTTGACCTAAGGCTCTTCAGCCACAGTCAGTCCATCTAATGACCCCCTGACTGTAGGGGGGAATTTCCTCTCCAATTAGTACCAGATATTGAATTGTGCAGTCTAGTGGCTTGCAGTCTGCGGTCTGGACCCCCACAAGAGCCTGTAAAATCAATCTTAGTGTTGCTAGATGATTACTGGGGGAGGAAATAAGATTAGAGAAAAATCTGTTCCACAAAATTATGCTTATGTTTTTGGACGTTACCCCATGGTTCTTTCTTATGATTTAAGTTGACTGCTAATTGCTCAGTGCATAGTTTACTTGAAAAGACTCTTCAGTAAAAAAAAAACACAATGCAGCAAATTTTAGAGGTATGACAAACTTATCTTAAAAAAAGCCTTAACTTAGCCTTAGCCTAGGGTTTTTCATTTTTAGTACTGCACAGACTTTTAATGTTTAGGATGTAATAGTGCTCAAAGTCCAGTCCCTGTGGACTGGACTTCATTCTACCAAATTAACAACATCGGTAGTGACTGCAACATACCCTAGTAATTTGAATGTAATTATGTAGGCCTGGAGGTGTGTGTGTGTGTTGCGAGAGCCTAAATACAAAAAAAGAGCTCATCTTACAAGTAAAAGGAAAACCTAGATTTAGAAACACCACAAAAGAAGAATAGAGACAGAGCATCAAACAGGAACATGACGGGAACAACAAAGAAGGAACCTACTGTGTTTAATACTAAGTTCCCTTCAATATACAGCATCTTTGAAAACTGAAGACTGAAACTGATCAAATCTAGACGGGAAACAAACTTTCTATTGGGATAAAAATGTAAACAACCTGAAATCCATCAGGTCTCTTTAAACTTACGTTTCTACAGGTTTGCTGCTGATTGGCTTCACGTGAAAAATATGTTGCATTCATGTGCTCAGTGTGTCAATTAGTGCAAAATCATACAACACAGACAGGCTGGACAGAGGTGCTGTTCTGGATTCTATGAGTATAGTAAGAGTGTATCCTAAATAAAGCCATCTAAATGGTTCCTGCCAGTGATCATGTACAACAGACTGAGTCGGCGCGCCAGATGGACTTCAACTCCCGTCGACCTGAGTTTATTAACCAAGACGCATCACAGAGGATGAAATGCGACCGAAACCTCAGGCTTATACAAATCATAACAACTTGTCCAACATGTGGACAAGGTCTGCGTGTGGAACAATGGTCCTTTCTTTAGATGTGTTAACACCTAGCTCACATAGCATGAACACTGCCCTAAGCAGCTGGTAGCAAGCGATGCCACCATATCTTATTGTGTAGTGTCACGCCCCCTTTCTGACATGGCATCCTCTCACTGCCTGGCTGCCAATACTCCCCCCGCCCCTCCTCAGTGGTGGGCTCTGCCATGCTGCATCCACAGCATCACACTCTTTTTGTCTCATTGAGATTCAGCTTGGCACGCCAGACAATGCCCGTTTCTTGGCACCAAATATTGGAGAGAACCGCATAAGAGAACCAACCTCAGTCTCTTCCCTCACAGTCGTACCCTGAAACCCGCCGATCATCATGGACCAACACCAACCTATGATGGGTATTTTTTTTGTGCTTTCGTCTACTACTAAATTCTCCGTGTATGCAGCACCTGGGCATATGAAATCACGGATATCTTTTACAGTGTTTACCACTGTAAGATGAGGAGAGCTGTGAATATGAATGACAGTGTCAGCGATGTGTTCAATGGCATGTTGACTGTTCCGGTATCTGTTATGGATTCATAACAGTTTTTTCTTCATTATATTCTGCCACAGAGCAGCCATTTTCCTATCATCAGCAGCATGGGGATATGAGGTGAAAGTCAGATCATCACCTCCAAAGGAAAGGCAGAACAAGAAAAACATTTGCTTTACTTCTTGTTTTCAAGCTTAGCCTTAGCCACGCAATGGAGGTGCTAATCAGTGTTTACCTCCAGTGTAGCTTTAATTAAAAAAGGTTGATGAACAATCACTAAAAGAGTATTTTCAGACATTCAAGGTAAGAATAACAAACAAATAGAACTGTGTACCTTCAAGTGTAGCTGTTTGCATGCCTCACTGGCCTTGTGCTAGAGTTGTACTCTGCAACTTATATATAGCAACTTCTATCTAGAGCTGTGGTAGCAGATTTGGTGATTTGATGTTTGAATCACATTGAACTCTGATAATTTAATGAAGGTGACAATTTCATTGTAGGACTGAATTATCCTGAGAAATAAATGTAAGTCACAACATGTTAGATAAGCGATGTGGTGTTAGCCTGAAAGCGCACATATGATACTGAATATTGACAAACTTTTTCGATCAATTGCCTCAGTTTGGACAAAGTTGGAGTCATATTTTAGTCATTCAAGACAAATAAGCAGGTATCAATGCTACCAAGGCATTATTCCATATGTGATTAATTCCTCACTGGGGAGCCACGTACTAATGGCTACAAATTTTGTCTGTCATTCACACAACTTTCCTTTGCATTGGCCATCCAGTTAGAGGAGTTTGATACCATTTACCGTCTAATTAATTCA
>OMNW01018414.1:0-22172 GCA_900303245.1 Selene dorsalis | reverse complement strand
TTTTGTGTATGACTGTTTGTTTCTCTCTTCTATATAAACAGGTGGATATTTTCGGGTGAACCTGGCAATATTCCCACAGCTATAATACATGGTTGTAGAGTTTGTCTTCATCAGCAGCAGCAGCAGCAGCAGCAGACTGCACCCGAGGGTCCCTCATTTCATATGTTCTCTTACAAAACCACTATTTGGATTGGTCTCCTACACACTGCCTCACCCCTGTATAAGACACACACATTCTCTTTCTCTTTCTCTCTCTCTCTCTCTTTCTATCTCTCTCCTCTCACACACACTTATGCATGCAACCACATGGGCCAATTTGCATACAATTTGGATTTTATCAACAGATCCCATTGGCACTAGTAATAGTTGTGGAGGGAAGAAGATGTAGCCCTGTGTGTGTGTGTACTCTCTATAATCTGATAAAGGAATGATAGATGGTAAAGCAGGAGAGATGGTGATAACATGTAGCCCTCAGCCTGACACTTCAGCTATCAGCTCTGACAGACAGAGAAAGATAGAGACAGTAAAAAAAAACAGTTTGGCATTTATGCTTTCCTCTCAGTGTTTATGGTGAAACGATTTGTCTCAACTCTCCTTTAAAATAAGATGAGTGATGCTTAAACCTTTGGCAGAGCCGCAAGAACGATGGCAAAATATGAAGAACATTCAGTGAACATCAATGAACATTGCAGTTTAACTTTGGGGATTTTGTCAGTTCTTTTGTTGCTGTTGTTTCTCAACAAATGTCAAACTTCATTAGTGGATCATGAAATGTACAGAGTCTTTTCTGTGCCGTCGTGCTAAATTTATTCTTCGTAGGGTCATTAAGTTTTTGTTTTAGCCGGCATTCATTTGGGAATCTGGTGACTCACCATGAGCCTGAGTGCACCAGAGCTGCAGGAGAGGCACAGCACAGTAGGAGGTGTGTCACCAGTCATTAAGCAGCTCAGAGCAGTATTGTTAATAGAGGATTAACATGGCACCGACTCCCAGTTCAGCCCATGTCAAAGGTGAATGCCATAAGTTATAGTCAGTTTTTGTGTTTCATGATTTCCTAGAAAAGATCCTGATGAAAAGCTTCCAAGATTCTTACTCTCTGCAAAATGGAAGCTGATTTTTCATGAAGTTACCCTAGACATATAACTACATAATTTATTCTGCCTGCTGTATTTGAACATTTAGTCATGATGTATGATGTATTTCTCGCAATCTAACACGGATCAGCTTCTGTCACAATGGTGATAGCGTTGTGTGGAGGGCGAGGACGAAGCATTCTCTATAAAACCTTTAGTTTCCGTCTTCTCAAGACAAAATCTTCCTGCTGTTTTTGCCCTTTTCTTTATAAATACACACAACAAAGGATTGTCTAGAGCACCATGCAAAGCAAAACCCAAGTCTCCTCCTGAGCGAAGGTCGTATTTTAGCTTCTGGAAAGTTAGCTCCTCCTGCAAAGAGCGCAGTGTTTTAAAGAATGGATAACAGGCAACTTTACTGTTATTGATTAATGCCACCTCCTGCAACTCCAAACAACAAACTACGTATGCAGATGATGTACTGTATTTCCTATAGAGTAAAACATGGGAACAAAGACAGGGCTTTTCAAACAGTACACAGATTTCTGAGATTACAGAGTTTTTTTTTTTTCATTTTTCTGTTACTATTAAAACATTATCAGTAAATCACAGCTAAACCTGACATTGGTTGAACCTTAAATGAGTTTTCCACTGCAAGGGCACTGTGCATAGTTAAACTCTAATGTCTGCTCCTTACACAGCTCTTCTGAAAAGCACTGTATATGCAAGTTTTGTCCTTACTGTAGTGTGAGGCGAAGTGGAAGAGAGAGAATCAGACGGAGAGAAGCTGCCTTGCCAGTGAAGCTAATTACAGTGAAACCGAATTGAATTCAGATGGTGAGAGAGACAGCAAGAAAGATAGACTTGTTTGTTGTATAATGGCAATAGTTGACTCACTCAGGTAAATTAACAACTGCCTGGGTACATGTTTAAAATTAATTCAATGTGCTATGATGCATGAAGCTGAAATTTGAAACCGTATTGAGAGCATTAGATTCTTGTTAAATGTGTTTCCAAAAAATAAAATCCTGCCAAGTACTGCAGTGATGGATGAACAATAAACTAATAAACTGCAATAACCATGATGTGCCAGGTAACAAATATTATTGTTCAGAGGCAGCAATTAGACACAGCAATCCTCTGAGACATGCTGACAGTGTTTACAGGAACTGAATAATGACACAAACTCAGAAACACAGAGGTAACCCATCTAATTTGTAGTTTGTTGTTCATTTGGATTCACTAAAGCAGAAGGCACAAGGAGGGAGTTTAATAATCAGTATTGTTGCCTTATCATGTCTTAAGTTATCAGTATCAATTTAATGCTGGCCTTATTAGATTAAACTGCAGGAAGAGATGGGGGAGCCATAATTCATGAAGAGCATCAGCATCGATTACACCTGGCTGCATTTAAAGCCACGTTGCAACACCTTCAGAAATAGTGTAGTACTATTTACTAATTTCAAATATACAGGCTGCGTCCCTGATGCATGAGCTCAGGCCAGATATGAGGTCAGGTTACAAAATCTGTTCTAATCAGATATAATGTCTCCTGATTGGATTTCAATAAATACATAAGGTGACTTCTATTGCTATAATTATTTCAGGACAACAACCTTTGGAAGAAGTAATGTGACTAGATCAGGTACATCATATTTGACATGTTTTTACCTGTGTCAAGGCAGTTATGTTTTTACCAATGTAAGTTTGTTTGTGCGCAGGAAATGTACTGAAATGATTTTCACTGGACTTAGAGGGGGAATGTGTCATGGCCCAGGCAAGATCCAGTAACATTTTGGAGCAGGATCCATACCATTTGCAAAGAAGTTTTCTTTTTGAAGTCTGGTGCATGAAGCTTGTCTCTGCTGAGTTTATAAGTAATTGATTTGGATTACTTTATTTAAGTCACTACATTTTAAGAGCCTAATCATTATTCTATACACTATATGATTTTACAACTTGAAAGAGAAATACACTTACAAGCAATGTAAGTTTAGTGCAGTCCAACAACCCGAATGCAATTTGAGCCGACTCAGACTCACTCAGACAGTGAACATTGCCAGGATCTTATTTAGATTGCTGTCGTTTATGGGGCCCACTGGTAACTCTATCTCCTTTCTTCAACAGTAATGGGTGAGCGTATTAAGCAAAGCACCATCAAGTCTCTTGGAGGCAGTCAGGTGTTTTCCCTCACAGCTACAGCTACAGCTACTATTCTCCTTTACACCATTCAGAGTGAGAAAAACAGGACGAGACGCGAGTGGGGGAGGGTGTGAGACGGAGAGAGAGAGACGGAGAGAGGATGCCTGCAGAGAAATGACACGACAGTCAAAGAGAGACAGACAGCAGCAGGGTCAAAGTGACAGACAGAGTGAGAACGCTGAATACAAAATCCTATCTGTGTCTAATCTGCAAAAAAAAAAAACAACTGCGTGTTTGCATGCTAGCTTCAAGCAAAAATGATCAACATTCTCAAGATTACAGGTATATTTGCAGCCCTTCAGCCTTTGCTACAAGATAAATATATACAGACTCATTTGTCATCTAAATTCTAGTCTGTATTGTTCAGCTTTCTGCTGCCACAATGACTGGTGAACTGGTGAAACCTGGCTGGATTTAAAAAATAAATGAAATCCTAAAATAAATTAAATCTGTAAGGAACTTGCTATCATGGTTTTGCTGGGTAAAATGCCAATAAGCCCCTTCTCTTCCATCCACTTTTCTGCACCCTGCCAACCTGTGGAAACACTGTGAGAGGAGTACATATGACATCCACTGTAATCCATATAAAGTAACTGATGGAGAACATGTAAGTGTACGCAGAGTATGATGCATAAGATTTATGGTAGTTAAGTATGACATTCAATTCCCCTCATTGTTGCGCTCTTTCCCTGGTGTCTGTAAATACAGCCTTTGAAGTTGACACACAGATGAATGTGTTGACGTGTGCTCATGTTCCTTGGCTCTCCATATATACTCTATTTTTCGTTGCTCCCACCCCACCCGTCTCACTCCCTCTTTTTCTCTGAGTGACAGATTGAGTTCAGTAGCAGCCTCAGCAGGAATCCCACACACAAGAGCAGAAAAGCAGGGAACTCTGGCTGACACCACTCCACATGTGTCTATGTTTAAGTGTGTGCGAGTGTGTGCGAGTGTGTGTGTGTGTGTGTGTGTGTGTGTGTGTGTGTGTGTGTGTGTCAGAGGCCATCGTGTGTACAGTTCGTGAGTGATTGCGTTGTATGTCATTTGTTGTGTGCGAGAGTGTTTCTTCTGTGGATGTGGAGGTGTCTGCGCCAGCACTAAGCTGATTGAGGATTTAGAACACTGAATAGAGATTAGGTTTCTCACTGGGATTTTATGATATTGGCCTGTGTGTGTATTTATCTTGCAAGGACACGAATGCACTTGCAGGAGTGCCCAACACTTCCACCAAATCAAACACAGTCACTCGTCACTTATCACTGTCAACATCAGACAGATAAATAACCTCAAAAATGGATCCGATTTGGACGCCTGTCACTTCAACTTTGATATTTTAACACAGCAATGAGCTTTAACTTCAGGTCAATGGAGATCATCCCGCACATCACAACTGAGTCACATTCGGTATCAGCTATCATTAATGTTCTGCAGCGGTCTCACTGTTTTGATGGGGCATGAGCCAGGAACGAACCCATTAGATTTCAGTTCAGATTTCAGTTTTTCTCCATCCATCCATCCATCCATCCATCCCAGCATAACTTGCAATAAAATTTTATTGGACACTTACGGGCTATTGGCCCCTCCTCCAGACCGAAACTGGACGTAAGGGGCGAGTTGTAGGAGGAGCCTAACAGCCTCTGGCCACTCCCCCTCATTGGAGCGAAACTCACAGGAGGCGGAGTCACACTCCTCAAAGCTGAACTGGTAGTATGAGTTTGAGTCAGAAAACACCACCCGCTGGTCCACTGGTGGAAAAACAGACAGACAGATAAACAGAGGTCACAATCTGTGAGTAACAGTCAATGTAAGAAAAACAAGAGAATTAAAGAAAGGATGTATGTGGTGTTTAAACAAATACTGCTTTCACTAAGGTAAATACTTAGTCAAAAGTATACTTAATGTGGGTGAAAGCCACAGAAAGTCAAGAGAGAAAATTTGGAGGTAAATGCGAGTGACCAAATTTATCATGGACTGACAAAAGGAAGTTATTTAAAATGCGCTTTGCTAGTTTGAACTGAACACTTCTTCGTAGGCAGAGCAGCATAGACGCAGTGCCTATCCAGTGAAACCTGGATTAAGTTTTTATGTCAATTCTGGCGGATTAGCCAGACCAGTGAAATGCACCTAAGCGTGGCCGTTCGTTCGGACTTTGAAATAATACATTGTCAGCATTTTAAGTATATGTTGAGTACTCTGCTTGGATGAACACAGACAGAGGTATCATATGTAGGTAACAGTGCTGGTATTAAAATTGATAGCTCTTTAGGAGGAGTATGGTGTGTTGTAAAATATCTCCAGTATATAATGAATAAAGTTTAGGGCAAAATAATTACTGAGATTATTGGAGGGGAGCATGGACACACAGGGCACTGAAGACCACTTTCAGTGCAATTTTACCTCATGGAAAGTGAATCTGAGAAAGGTAGTATTAATATCTTTAATAGACGAGATCTCAATTAAAATCAGGTTCATGTGCTGAGCAGGTGAATGATGCTGTGAATTCATCTCTCTGTTCAGCTGGAAATTACCTAGTGAACTGGTTCATCATGTGTCTCTTTAGAGAAGTGTAGAGTGTCGCTGCAAGGTGACTACAAATTCAGAAGTCACAGTCTGACCCCAGGGCATATTTGTGTGAATGTGGTGCGTGTGTGTGTACATGAGTTTGTGTGTGCGCTTGTATTTTTACCAGACAGCAGGACTCCCAGCTCCAGCAGCACCTGCCAGACACGCACAGCAGTAGTCCGACAGCGCACGTACACACACTGTTCGCACAGCCACTGCACCAGCTCCACGCCCACATAGCTACGCCTGTTAAAATACACACGCATTTTTAACATACAAGTCTGGCCACACAGTGTTATAATCCACAGGCACATGTACATACGTGCACTTCTTCCCCCAGCTCAAAGCTCGTCTTTTTTATTTAATCAATATCCATTGATTATTCATTAGTTCTCTGTAAGCCTTTTCCTCTGAAACACTGGATACTTTCCGTCTGCTTTCCCCCAGGATAAACTCCCTGTGCATGTGCGTGGGTGTATGCCCAGTGGCAGTTAAGAGTATCTATTTATATTTGTGTCCAGATGTTCACATGTTTTTTGCATGTACTCTGCAGTATGCGCAGTAAGAGAGTGCATGCCTTCCCAGACGATCATGTGCTGTGCTATATCATGTCTACGTCACACTTTGCCCATCTTACTGCACAAACAACTTGAGTGGCCAATGAGGAGGGGGTTCAACAATGACTGGTGAGTCAGTGTACATGCTTCACCGGACACCGATCGATTCAGCCCTGCACCCAGACGCACAAGCAGAGAGACAAGTGTACCGTATGATTCTGGCCAGGTGTATCTTGTCTTTAGCTGGGTATGGTCCATGAGAGAGGAAGGCATTCCTCACAGCCCGACCAGCACATGGAAAACTCTGGGAGCAAGACTGTCACACACATAGAAACACATTCAAATTATTTTTTGCCTGACTGCAATATTAATAATAATAATAATAATAAATGCAACTAAAATGACAAAAATCTTATCACAGCATTGTTTTGTACAGGAGTATTGGACCACAGAGAGCAAGTGTGGCTCCATGCGATGTCATTGAACCACTCACAAGGACAGCTCGATTTTTTTTTCCTCCTGAGGAATGAAACATTGACTGTGTCTACACACTCTGCAGTAATCCTGCTATTTACCTCGTCGTAAATAACGTAAAGACCGGATTTCAATTAAGCTCTTTACGTGGGTTGCTTGTTCTGTTCCATTCATATTCTCCTTTACATGCTACAAAGTTGAGTCCACTTGATGACTAATGAGGGTTGATTCACATTATGTTACAACAGTGTCAATAAAACCTCTACTGTACATTTCTGTCCTGTCTTGGTAATTTGATGGTGAACTCCTGCGGCTAAATGGGTGCAAGACTGTGAGGTCACTATGACTATTATGATATATGATAATATAGAAGTGCATGTATGCATTTGGTTTCATATCAAGCTTTTCTCATCTATGGGCACATTGTCATTTGTCACATTTTAATAGACAGTGACAAATATCATGCAGCTCTGTTCATCTTTAATTGTGAAGTAGCTGATAACAGAGGTTGAGTGTCAGAGATGGCAGCAACAAAGCACCACCATCATCTAAACTTATCTCCAGAGTTTATTGAATAATCCTGCCCTCTGCAAATCTGATCAATCAATTCCTACTAAACATTATTAGACTAAACAGAACAAAAGTCATGGACAAGGAGTTTTGACCAATATGAAACTGCTTTGAGTAAAACATTCATGTCTGCTGAGGTAAGATAAAAATGAAAGTCTAGTGATATGTGACGAATGGATAAAACAACAACTGCTGAGGGACAAACGGCCGAGCACACAGAATAATATTTTTTGGTACAGGGGTTAACACAGGCGCACAAAAATAGGCAACATCAAAGCTTCACATGTTTTAAACATTTTACTTTTTTGGTTAATATTTTGAGTAGTGAAAGAAAACGGTGCTTATAGGAGATATTTAAGCCCTGAGGCAGTGCAGTACTTAAGTATTTACCAAACCACAAAATAGTGACGCATGACAAATTAAAACTCCCTCTGTGTGTGTGTGTGTGTGGGAGAAAGTGCCCAACGTAATATCACCCCTGACTTCACCTGTTTTGAGGCAAAACAAACACACTTTTGTCTCATAGCAAAACTAAAGGAATGACATCACCTGTGTGTGTGTTTGTGTATGCGCACTTCCTTACCTTGTGTACTGTAGGTCCAGTGCTCGGTCCAGGGATAGTGTCAGGTGACTGCTGTTGAGACAAAATACACACAAGCCGTCAGAGCCAACACACAATGAGACACACACACAGCAAACACACTGAACAAACAAAGAGTGCGATGAGAAGGACAAGTTTTACCATTCCAAAATCATTAGTCAGGTTTTGTTCAAACCAACAGCGGTGACAACTATTGCTCACTCATGGACTTTCTGGTTTTATTTAGCGGCTTTAATGTGCAGACACTCCTGTTGCTGCGGGGCACTCTTGCAAAACTTGCATAAATGGCTGCTCATTTTTATGAGGAAGAAAAACAGTTGAGGGATGATTATGTGACCTAAATAGGAGAGTGACACATTCACACAATCACACATCAATATGAACCCCATGATAAACAATGAGAAAACAATTCAAATTCATTGGTACCACCGATCATTAGTGCATTAATCACTCCAACAGGAAATAGCACAAGTGACACCATGTCCAGTCTCTTCATGGCTATTCAACCATCATGCCATCATGTTGCAGCCTTGCCCTAGGCATATCAACTTCACTTCTGCCTCCATTATCTGGAAAAAGAGATTGTAATCTTTGGGGATTATTCCGGGATGACAGAGGAAATGACACTGTGGCGACACATTTATATATAAAACAACTTATTTATTATAAACTGTTAATTATTAGATCAAGTAAAATGGAAAATATGCTACATGTCTGTTTTACAATTTTATTTCAGTGTAATAGACAGTTTGATGTAATGGTAAATGCTAATGGTAATGGGTGTTTCTGACATTTATGGAAAGTATTCACTATTCAAATATTCACTGTGTGCAGATACTTCAGATCTGTCCGTCTCCAGCCAATGGAGGGAAACTTTACAATGCCTATAACTGTGCCCATACCATTTGCTTCCCTGAAACACTTGGATGTAATTTTGTTTTGCAGCAATATTGATGAGGAGTTTTGACACTGATTAACAGATTTTTATTTTCTTTTTTAATTTCTTTTTCTTTTTTAATTTTTTTGTGTATTAAGCAGAAATTCACTGTTTCCATTCATTTTCACCCCTTTTACAAATGGTGCAGCCGAGTGTTTTTCCCTTTGTTTGTTAAGTGACCTTGGATTTTTGAAAGGTGCCATATACATTTGAGTTATTATTATCATTATTATTATTATTATTATTAAGTGATTGTAGTTTCTTTACACCAAACATATCCAAACAATCCATGGGGCTCCATATAGTTTGTATTTGCAAAAAAACTATTTTCAGTGTTTATGGATAAGGAAACAGTAAAGTCGAATTAGGATAACGATCACGTTTGTTAAAAACCGGCGGATGAGAACCTTCTGTAATAGGGGTGCAACTGGTCTGAGAGTTCAGTGAGTACAACAGGATCACTGATAGAGTTCGAGTGGGTTTGATTCCCCGTGGAGCCCTTCACAGAAATCTGAGGCTGCACTCGCAATCACTGCTGTCTCTCACCTCTCACAGTCAGATGATAACAAACCACCAGATGATGACAAATAGGAAGCTACAGAGAGATCAAATGATGGGACAAATGAAAAGCACCTAAGCAACTGAGGAAGATGGATGTCGATGAAGAAATATAAACGAGTTAGGGTGCAAGAGAAGAAAAGAAGAGAGGGAGGCTGCACAAGTCACAACAATTTATGAATATATGAAAGGGGATATGACAGATGGAGAGGGAAAGATATGAGGCGATGAGAGACATCATTTTAATTGTAATAGAGAAAGAGAGAAAGAGCGAGCAAGACAAAGATGGAGAAGGAGAGGAGAGCTCGGCTGTGGCTTTGACTTGAGAGAAAATGAAATAGAGGGATGATTAGAGAGAGAGAGAGAGAGCAGTGTGTGTGAGCCTCATTAGAGCGATGATACTGTCTGGGATGTCACACACACACACACACACATACTGGCGCACACGCCTTATTCAAAGCGAGTGACTACCACAGCTCACCTACTCTTCATTAAAGGTATAGCTCAACATTTTAGCAAACGTACTTACGTGGTTTCTGGCCAGTACTTACAGGACATGACCAATACCACTCTTAGATTTGTTAAATATGATATTAGCAATAGTTAGCAGTCAGTTAGCTTAGCTTAGCTTAGTTTATCTTATCTTAGCATAAAAGAAATAAGGGTGAAATAACTAGCCAAAGGTAATCCACATAAAACATGCTGCCCAAAAACAACAACTTGCGGTTTTACATGTTGCTATGTGCGACACTTAGTACGTATATTGGGCAGACACAGCCTTTATATGCTAATATAATACTAAAATACTAATACTATGTACTTTCCAAAAAAATACTGAATGAGTTTCGGACAAGACTTATTGCAATCATTCTCTGTCATCACCAGTATTGTGTTTTTCATACAGAAAAATTCACCATTCATTCGTTCTTGTTTGTCTGTGCCTGGTGTTAGACAACTGAACGAGCTGACACAGTAAAAGCACCCTGATAATCACCTAAACAGTAGAGTAGGCCTTACACTGCACTGTGATGTCAATCAAATCACTTTTTGATGATCAACAAAGCTTCTAACGGATTGCTGCTTTCCTTTGCCTCATGTGATGTAAACTGAATATGTTTGGATTTGGGACTGTTGGACAGACATGACGAGCACAGTCAAGACGCCAACACAAGACATCTTGTATTTGAGAAAGCTCTAACAGGAATTCTCCAATATCATTAGTTGTAGCCCTGATATGAGGTGAAGGTTGGGGGTGACAGATTTTCCACAGTTTTTCCTCATTCCCAATCAAACATTCTCAAAGCCTTATATATGGCCGGACCACATAGGGTCAATGTGTGAAACTGAGGACAAAAGAAAAGAAAAGGCTGTGGTTTCTCTACAGATAACTGACACCATGTTGTCAAATTTGCATTTAGCCCAGTATCATCTTGTTTCAGCCTTTTATCTGTTTGCTTCTTTTGAACTGACATGTATATAGTATTTAAATACAGCTGAATTTCCAGTAAAACTTATTTACATGACTTCTGTTTGCTGTTTACTTCTGTGGCTCACAGGATCAATGGTGGAAACATAATCAGTCAGTCAGTCAGTCGGTCAGTCAGTTGGTCAGGGGCAGTCGAGATTACAGGACTTGCCGCACTGTTGCAGTCAACAGTGGTGCGAACAGTCAACAGTGGTGCATCCAGTGTGAAAAACACTCCCTCCATGTGTATATTCAGAGATATCAGGACAGAAAAGACTTATTTTCAGTGTTAGTGTGTGAAGACATGCAGTGTTTGGACTGGAAGTTAAGTAGAGCACACAAACCAGCCAAGCACACAGACTAAATAAATTGTTTCTGACTCTCACTATCTCTGTCTCGCTTCTTCTTTCTCTCTTTTGTCTTGGTCACTGTATCTTATCTCTTCATCTCTTTGTCTCTCCATCTGGTGAACACAGATCTCTCTAGGGCTCTTTGCTTCTCCACCGTCATCTCTTTTCATCTCCTCTCGTGAACTCCAGCCCAGACACACCAGCACTAGAGGTGTTTCATTCATACTTTGTCGCACTACAAGAGGGACGTCTGCTGGCCATGTTCCTGTAAGTCTCTTTGTCTGTGCCTCAGTTTCTCACAAACTAGCACTCCATCCGTCCATCCATAGTCCATCCTCCATCACAGCATATATACAGCCCATTGCCATCAGTACACTAGAGGCCAAAAGAGAGTGATGGAAGAGAAGAAAGGGAGGAGAAGAAAAGAGCAGCGAAATGAGAGCTATAAAGAGAGAGCACATGCTGACACGCTTATCTGTATGATGACTTCAAAGTGTGTATACAGAGAGAGAGGGAGAGGGGAGGGAGAGAGAGAGAGAGAGAGGGAGGGAGCAGGAGAGAGCGAGGTCATTATCTGCAAGAAATGGATTACTCTCAGATTAGATTGCTGAGCACAGTGAAGGGCTGTAGCACGGTATGCTTGGCAAGCCCCCTCACACACGCACCGTGCACGCACACACACCAACACTTCCCATTCACACTAAAGCTCCTGTCGACTCCTCGACAGATCTGTCATACAAGGGAGTCAAAATGGAGACATCAAAGCAGCTACAGTTCAACAGACACACACACAAATATACAAACACACAAACCCAGCTGACTACCTGCCAACACACATGACCTTTGGCTTACCACCAACACCTTGGATCCATGTCTACATCTATTGATAATATGCTAACTAGATTTTCCTAGATTTCTCAGTCTTCTATAGTAGTATAATAGTATACTTTATACTGTTGATGGTGAGAAAAAAAACTAAATTATGCAATCTGCAGATAAATAATCTATTTAACCCCAAACAAAATTATTTAAGACATAAAATGGTCAATATTTTAATTTAAAAAGGTTGTCTTTGAAAAAAGGTGTGCCCCAACATCTAGATTTTTCCATTGAAGGTTTTCAAGCTTCAGTCAGATCTAATCAATATAAATATTATATTCCAACATCAATTTCAAGATCAAACTCTTATTTAGCTAGTTGCTAGCTAGTGAATTGATTTTGTTTCTTCAAAAGCATGAAAAACATAAAACGGCTCTCCAGATTGGGTGTTCAACTTTAAAAAAAAAAAAAAAAATCAATCGATGGAAAAAGATGGCATTAGAAAAAAAAACATACTGAAATGCATATGAGCTCTTAATTAAGTGCAGTGGCAATATTGGCATACTGTGCTAATCCTTTTGAGTCAAAAGCCATGGTTCTAGTTATAGTGTGTGTAAATTGGTGGGAGTCTCTCACTTTCCCTTTCATCTTTTTTTATCACAATGTACAATGCTGTTATGGATATGAAATATTGCTGGCAGACATAAAAAACACATCACAAGCCTCTGTTTGGCTGCATGTATAATGCAGAAATTAGATCATCTTCAGTGAAATATCATCAACTGTCCTCGAAGCCTGTCATTGTAAAGTCTGATAGCTCACTTTATGACACGTTGTGAACAGACATTCATATCCAGTCAACACATTGTACAGGGGTATTGTGTAGATGTATGAGTCCACGCCTGTGTGCAAGTTTTTAATCTACAAGGATCAAGTCTGACTTCACAACTAGCGGCCACATCAAGTGTATAATATCCAACTGAATGTCACTTGGAACAAAAACTGTTTTGTAATTTCCAGTGTGTGGTCTCTGTCATAACTTCAGTAAAAGAAGACAAAGCTGCAGCCCAAAACAAAACAGTATGATTAATATGGGAGTGCAACATAATTGCACCACTCCTCCAGCTTCAACATGTATCATTTTCTTTTCTTACATTAAGAATACAATGAAACGTGCACACAACATGCCTAACCTGATTGGACCCCTCAATGCACTTGTACTAGAATACAAAAGCAAATGGTTAACAGGCCCTCTTTATGTTAAAACTTATGTAATTATTATTATAACAAATAGGCCTATGGTGTACATATACCATATTTATAGTAAAACACCACTGACCATGAAGAAACACTACCAGGGAAACTGTTGGCAGCACTGTCTTTAAAGACAGTTTCATGTTTCAAGCTTCATCCTCTGTTTTGGTCTTGACAACAAGATCCAACCAAAACAAACACTTCAGAGTAAAACTGGTTGCAGAACACTGACGTTGCTTTTTGATGGGTATTGATGGGAAATAAAATCAATCATCTTGAGCTGTTAGCATCTGGCTTTCCTGACATGCTAGTAGTGCCACAGTGTAGCTTGAGCCTTTCACTTGCTCTGATAGCATCTCCTCACCAGTGGGCTCACACAAGGTGAAATATCAGAACTTGATACCTGACGGGGCTTCATTTGGAGGGTTTATGACTGCTGTACATAACATCCAAGCAGGTGGAGTAGGAGGTAAGAACTTAGAGTTCATTTGTATAGATATATTTGTTTGTTGATTCTATGGCCAATGAAGGACTAATAATTGAATACCAGAGCAAGTCACAACAGAGAAAGACAGGATTCTCCAAGGTGAGGCTGCTGCAGGCTGGAACCAGGAGCGACAGATGGCTCTGTGCAACACAGCAGCTTCAACTCACTTCGTGGGCTGTCGGCAAGCATTAAAGGAGCATATGAGGTTATGTGAAAAACTGCTTATGTCAGATGTTTGCACTTTCACACGGCTCCAGATATTAGAGTTAAAAGAACACACACAGAAATATTAGCTGCACGGATCAAACAAAACAGAAAACATGTGTGCAATGACTTTCCAAGTTTGAGTGCTATTGTAGTGCACTGCAAAAACTCTCTAGTAGTTCCTCGCTAACATCTTTTTGTAACATGAATTTACACAAAAATGTGTGCAAGTGTGTGTGTGTGTGTGCCAGGTGAAGCATAGTCAACTGCCAGTGTCTAGAGAAAACCAGTCTGCACAGAACAGCCCATACCTTCACACTACTTACCTACGCCTCATCACACTCATCCACACATGAACTCACACACTAAGTTAGGTGGAGAGAGCAGAAGGAAAACTATACTTTTTTTTCTACTCAAAATTTGTTTCCCTTGGGTTCAATCACAAAAAAAAAAAAACAATGGGTGAGAAATGCACAGTGCTGTTTACAGTTATCGACTGTGTGAACTGGACAAATTCTGCTTTTCTTCACGTGATCCTAGAAACATAATCCAATCATTCATCTTCCTCTAAGGTTTCACCATCATATTCTTGTGGGGACTGTCCTATTTGCATATTCTCTTTTGAAATTAGGCACAGGATTTACTATTGCTGGTTTGTTTCCATTGGAGAATGTAATATTATGACAGTAATCAGAGAGGTGACAGGAAAACAAAGTGACCTCAATCTGTAGGTCATTAAATATCACTTAGAATGACAAGATGTAACATGACATAAACTGTTCATCTACTTGGTCCAAAGTGGCTTTACGCTACAAATGCTGCATATTTTTAGCACATTTGGCAGCAGTGGGACTGGAAGTCCTGGCACTCTGTCTGTGATTCCCACAGAGGCAATCAGGGACACGTTCTCTACTGGCTGCTGCTGCCGATGATGAAGATGAGCAGAGCTGACACTCCGAGCAGCTATTTGGCTTGTCAGGTGCGTTTGTTCCACATCAAGGCACAGCGAGTCGCACACATTTTTACTGCTTAGTTGACCAATCATCATGGAAAAGAATCAGGGTAACCATAGAGGTAGATTTTAACAAATGTTCCCTATCAGCATTGCGAATGTTGTATGTTACAAATACAAGGGATATTTGTCAGCCAACAGAAGATTAAGCAGCAATTTTGCCTTTCTGTATATTGTTTAAGTTGTGATGTAACAATTTGCTGCTTTTGTCCAGATATTATCAAAATTTGTCATTACAAAATACCACCTGACAAGATAACCTTGGCCTCTGAGAAGTTACAGTGCACATTTTCCCACTACTCTTTGATCAAGACGAATAAATAGTCAATTGTGGAAATGCACCTGATTGTTGTACATAAATATGTAAATGTATATTCCTGACTATGTAAATAGGTTTGTGTGAAGCCTATGTGTTGGAAGAGGTGGGGGGGGGGTTGCCTTGACTACCGGAGTGTGAAGGTATGGTGTCCAACAGCAATTCCAGTTATTATGGATGTAATATGGGTACACGCACAAACACATATACACACACACACACACATATATCCGTGATACAGAGAGATACAGAGAGAGAGAGAGAGACTCTGCGACAGTAATGCTTGTAACATAATGAAAACACCTGAGTCGTGACGGGGTTATGAAACAGCCTCGGAGCACAGAGCGGTGTCATTAAACCTGATGGCCGGACAGATAAAACCGTTGCTATCATTCATCAAACACCAAACACGGAAGGACGGACAGTCAGTCAGCGGTCGGTTTGAAATACTCACGCTCTTCTTCCGCAGGTGCAGCCCGTGCTTGAGTAGCCCTGGCAGATCCCGGATTTTGTGTTTGAGTTGTGCCTGGTCTCGTGCGCTCCGGTTCCACCGCAAGCCCGCGAGCAAGCCGTCCTCTGCGGGCTCCGAGTCCTCCATGGTTCCTCTCCCTCTCCTGTCTGTCCTCGAGCTGCCGCCTGCCTCCGCTCCCGGTGTCTACTGTATCCTCACAAGACGCACCGCCGCCCGCGCCCGTTCGCCATTTCCCCCCGCCTCGCGCTCACACTCAGCGACCTGCATCTGCAACCGAACCGCGCGCTGCGTTAACGACCTACTGAATGTATTCCGCAGCACGCGACGCCGCTGCTCCACCCAATGGCTCGTGCGACCTACTCCCCCGTACTACCAGGTTGTGCGTGTGTGTGTGTGGGTGGGGGTGGGGGGTCACAGGTGCATAGAAACATTGCATCACTTCCACCTTTCACTCCCTGACCAGTCTGACAAAGGAAAAGCGCGAGACACACTTGAAACCAACACATTTTTCAATTTCTGCGTAGTAGGCTACTAGTGCATAATACATGACAGTGACGTGTTACAGTTTTATGTCGCAAGTTATAATAAAATCATATGGATAATGGTCTTAGAGTTGAGGGGAAAAGAAACAGGCAGAAGGTGCTCGGTATAGGGCTACGTCACCATATTACCTGGGTCAAATTTCCATAGGTAAACAAAGAGCTGTGTGTGTGTGTGTGTGTGTGTGTGGTACATTTAAAGCTTTTCATATTCATTTTATTCTATATGAAAATGGTGTGGAGCCTGGAGTTTTGCTTCTCAGTTTAACCTGGATGGAGACAGGTGAGCTGAAACATTTAAGAAACTCAAGCCAGCACAATCAATGCTAATAGCCATCGCCTTAAAATCTAGCTCTTCCTTGTGTGTGTTTGAAGAACATAGTGTAAATCTGGATTACGTAGCCCCACTGTGCTCATGTAGAGTCAATAAGCAATAGGCTGGCCATCCAATTATATTGGCCTATGTATGCCAATAACTTTGGAACCAGTGGTGCAATTACACAGTTTGTCCAGCAGGGAGCACTGACAATTTTCTTTTTTTAACTACAAAAACTCCAGTGGAAATTTTTACCCCAAAATGTCAGCCGATAAATTGATACCAGGTGTTTGTTGTCTTTCTTGTATTTCTTTTTTTGTTAACTTTCAAGTATCAATATCGGGATCAGCCTCAATAATTCAATATCAGTCAGACTCCAGTATCCAGTAGACTCTAGTATTAACACGTCAAATTAAGACCACTTTAATGTAAATGTGTAAAATCGTGATAATAGATTTTTTTTCTGAAAAATAAAAACTCAGAAGTTAGTGAAATGTTCTTGTTGTTTTATAAAACTTTCAATCAACTGGATTAAAAAAAAATCACTGCACTACAAAAAAGACTTTAAACTTGACTGAGGCTTTCTTTCCTGATCCAAACACAGATGACACATCCTTGCAGAATCTGTACAGGGTGACATAAGATTAAAAGGTTTTATTTTAAGTATTCAGTATTTCTTGGGTGACACAAAACAAGCAAGGCGGTGTGTTATTTCAAGGTACAAGTGCACACAGTCACAACTTGGGAAACAGTTTAAAAATCATTTTTTACAGTGTATCAGATTGTTTTCTGTGTTACTGAAGCTGTCAATGAACGAGAGGCACAAATACATGTCAGGTTTAGGAGCATAATACAAGCAAGTTGACTGTGCCTGTATTACATGTGTGTACAGTTTTCTGTTTAGCTTAGTGTTATGAACTATATTAAAGACAAATTTCCATTACTTTTTGATGAACAACAGAACTTTTCTCATCTTGAATTTGGATCCACAAACAAAAATGATTTGCACAATTGTTTATCAGGATTAACTTGTGTGCCACGTTTCAGATGCAGCACACAAATCAAAACCATGCTTCTTCATTCCATGGCTTTACGAGCAGCCAGTGAGTCATAGGACAAGAAGAAATTCTCTTTGGCTCATAAAAGGACACAGCCTGCCTAGAAGTAGCTGAGAATGCATTAAATTTGATTAAAGAATTCAAGTGAATATGATATGAAAGAGAATTAATTTGAATTCAGAAGATCCAGGAGGATCTGAGCCTGATACTTCAATTGACATAAAGCTGAGCAGAGTTCATCTTGAGTGCAGTGGGTTCAGTTGTATAACTCAGTTGTCGAGCCTGCTTTTCTGATACGACTTGTAATCTGGGATAATTGGCCCCTTTCAGGGACTCAGATTATACCAACAGCATCGCTGTCGGAGGTAATGGACCAGCATATACACAGTTTGACAGCCCAAATAACACACACACACATATCCAGAAAACCTCCTTATTTTGATTTTGATCAAAGGCTTGCTGTAACATTTAATTCCTCCATTAAAGACAAAGCGGGTCCAAATGGAAAAACACCTTTTTTCCATTTTCATATGTTTTCTATGACTTTCCATTTTCGGCTTACCCATGACTACACTGGACAGCACCACCAACACAATCTGAAAGCCCTTTTACAATTAAGGTAAAGATGCATGAAGAGAAGCCTGAGAGCTCAACAGACTGCAACAAGAAAACACATGCAAAACACAAACAACCAACAAAAAACTTCATCAATCTGACAAAGCATGGGCTCCAAAAACCCGGGGACACAAAAAGTGACGTGCCCAGCTAAAGACTAGTCTTTAAACTAACAGTACACATTTGCAATAATATCTGAATGATGTGATATTGACATTATAATAAACCAAACAAACTCACCTCACAGATTGTTGTCTTCATGACTTCTGAAGTCAAGAAAACGCAACACACAGTCCGTCACATTTTTGTGTCCCTGGAAACACTCACATTGTATTGAGAGTTTTGCAGCACGTGTTTATTGTCATTGATGAAGTTGTTGAATTTGTATCATGTGTGGGTTTTTTAAGTTGCAGTGCACTGATCTTTCAGGGCCACGGTATCATTGACCCATTAACTCTGTCTCTAATGACTCTGTTTCAGTAAACACAATATAGCTGTTAGTTTCTGTTTGAGTTGTCAGATTCAAACAGCAGCATGGTAGTCAGAGCTGATGTAAGTGAGGGTTTCACAGTGCCTACAAGACTAATAATAATCTCTTTGATTAAATCAAGAATGACAACCATGCAGGTGTCTCAACTGTCTACATAGTGTCACAGCATTAGCTATAGGAGCACATATGGAAGCAACAAAAGTAAAAGTACTGCTCATTACCTTTATTGTGTGGTGGTGGGTTCTTTGATTAGATTTTATTGGCAGCGCTGGCAAGATATAAAAACAAATCCTGATTGGTGAACGGGAGCTTAAGTCAAGCTCAGGTACACCCACCTCAAACCTTCGAGAAAAAGTATGGGCAAAAATGGAAATGCTGAAAACTGATGTGAAATGAGTAAAAACTGGTCCAGCTGTGGAAGAAAATAGAGTCATCATGCAGGAACCTATTTGGTAAGAAGATGAATTAATTATAAAAATAAATTGATAAGAATGTAGGCAGGCATGTTAAGTAAAAGCTTTTTCCTTCAGCTTGAATCTGTTCAGTCACTATACACAAAGACCGTTGACTTTGTTATTTGGCTGTGTTTCAACTAAAAGTATAGTATTATTGTGTGACTGAACCTATAGGTTACAGGCCTTATGTTATACCAGAGTGGGTGGTGAGTGAATTCTCTGTGGAGGGATTTGACATGCTGCATTTGTGGAGACACAAGCAGTCAAAAAAATGCAAAGGAAAGTATTTCTACAGTGAAATGTCTGAGATCTACGAAGCAGCGGAGAAAAAAAAATCACATCTGTGGCCTCATGGGTGCTATAATCTGCCAAAATGCTGAAGGAGAGCTAAACACAATTACTGAGAGCCTGAGGCCATCACTCCTTTCTCAGATTATCGTTCCGATAGCTGCCTTCTGAGATTTGGTAGACAATGCTGAAGCAGGAGCTGTGAAACAACTATGACTGTATGGCACAGCTGTAAGGAGCAGATATTATGGCTGACAGGCAATACTGCCAAAGATCCTGCTAGAGATTTTGCACACATTAACAGAAAGATCGAAGCCTTTGGATAATTTAACACAATTCCAGTTCTCGTGTACGTGTGTCACATCGGACAAAACTGAGAAGTGTGCTAATCAGCATGCTTTCTCCACAGAAGTCCGGAAGTGAACTGTCAAAGGACTTCAGTGAGTACTTCATGTAGCACACGAATTGGTGGAAAGTAAATCTGAAAACCGGAGTGAGCTTTGTACTTATAGGCTCATAGCACAAGCAGCTGCCTGAAAGCGACAGAGGGAAAGAAGTTAAACAGTCAGTGTTTGCCGAATTGCTGAAGAGGCAAAAGAAGAGAAGGGGACTTAGGGCTTTCTTGTGCCGAGTCTGGAGGATGATGAAATACGCCGCTCTGCTGTCCCTGGGGACCACTGAGGCCAGCCGCTGATATGTGCACACACAGCCACATGTGCACACACAGCCACATATGCACACACAGCAAAATCAAACAAACCTGATAGTACAGCGTTTGAATGAATGAGCCCCACATTAATGCATATACAGTACTACAGAGTACAGCAGGGCTACTTGATGGTGCACAGGGAATGGATTATAGGGGGAGGGGAAGTGAGGAGTGAAGAAGGAGAAAGAGAGTGAAAGAACGACAGGAACAAGAAGGCCAAAGGAGGGAGAGAGAGAGAGAGAGAGAGATAGTAAACCAATTACCATAGCCTTTCATCCCAAAACGGTCACCACACACACAAATATACACTTCCCTCTTTTTTTTCTTCTCTGCCTCTCTGCTGCATACAAATAAATACACACACACATTGGTCAGACATCTCTCTTTATCACTCACTCGCACACATATTCAGAGCTCTCTTCAAACAAATGCACTCCTGATTAAATATTGAAGAGTGCCTGTGGCAAAGCGGAGATACAGTTCCTCTCGTCTCCTATGGACTTTCCTCATCCATGGAAGAAGAAGAAGAAGACAAAGAAGAAGAAGAAGAAGAAGAAGAGCCAAAGGAAGGAACAGCTCCTGCTTCTTTTGCTGACCCTTTGTGCAGACTTTACAAGCCATGCTGAAGCCACAGTGCTGTGGATGGGAAGGGTGGGGCAAAATTTTGGTATCCCTTGACTCCTCCTCAACTTGCATTATTGAAAATTAAATTTATACTTGGTTTATGAAACCAAACACGTCCATGCAAAACTTTTTCGTCTAAATAAGTAGCTGCAACTTCAGGCCAATGCTAAGACTCCGGCAAAGACCATTAAAAATCCATTAGATGATGCATTCTTCACAATAGGTTACACAGTAATGTGTATTGCACAGTGATGTTTATGTGTAGGTGTACATAAGCAAAATCTCAAGTTCAGTACACACAATGCTATGTCCACAGAGGCCCCCCAAGCAATTTCTGCTCAGTATGAGAGTCATATATTATTGCTGTAGTGCGTAGGCAAAGTACTGCACAGTCCTCTCCAAGGAATGAATGTACATGGTGTCACTGCTGCTGCGTGACTACCACCTAGCTGCAGGTCCAGTGAACTGCACATTTTCACATTTGATCTTCCAGCTCAGCTACAGAGGAAGTACAGAATGTGTCATTTATAACTTATACTACAACATATTTTTAATGATTGCACATGTGATCTGCATTTGTTCAATTTTATGACCTCACAGGATACATCTTAAGTAAAAAAAAATACACTTGATTATACAACATAATACACACCAACTGTACAATCTTCTCAAAGTGGACATATAAAATAAAACTAATAGAAACTGGGTTTGTCCTAGGCTTTGTGCTACCTATTGTGGCCATGGGTTTGAATCCCACCTGTTGCTGTTTGTTGCATGTCATCCCCTCTCTCTCTCCCTGACTTTCCCATCTCACTATACTATAGAGGACTACTATCAGTTGAACACCCAGTTCATTATGCCTGCCTTCTTCTTATGGCTAGGGTTGTACTATACTATCATTTTAGTATAATGCACTGATAGCATACCTTTGTGTATGTATTGATATGCTTCCACTTACTAAACAGCATCTTGTTCAGAGTGGTGGGTGACATGGCCTGAATTTGCCGACTAAGGTGCTGACAAAGAATTCCTACTAGATGCTTTTTCATTTGCTTATATTAGACAGATCCAATTTCATCAATAGGATTGCTCTATTACCCAAAATATCCTACAGATATTCCCATTTGTTTATTACTATAGGTGGTTTCTTATATTTATTTTGGAA
>OMNW01018411.1:3648-13822 GCA_900303245.1 Selene dorsalis | reverse complement strand
TACAGACATTCACTCACTCACTCACTCACTCACTCACTCACTCACTCACTCACAGATAACAAAGGGATGTTCTGTACAGTGCTTCGATTTATTAAGTCTTCAGTGTTACAAAAATGTACAATTTTGTATAAACACTATCGTTGTAGTAAATGAAACTTAACCTGTGTGTGGCCATGAAGGGAATGCACTTGGGGTTTATTGTTCCATGGCAAATTGAAATATAATAATATAGCATCATCCGGTCGCTCTGGAGAAGTCCCATTGGTCCGGCACAAGAAACACAAAGAAAAATGTGGAATAATAAATATTTGTGGGGAGGATCCATACATCGTGGAACAAAAAAAACAAACAACAGATATTCATGTTGGATATAATCTTGTGCAAGCTTGTGAAAGAATATAAAGACATTTTAAATCTTAACTCTACTTTGTTTCTTCACCAAACACCTGCCACATGGATGTTAATGTGTTTGTTTTCTTATATTAGTCCCTACAACTTACGGGCAAAAAGTCTTGTTAGAAGTGTAGAAAAGCACTTAGTGAAGACTAACTGATAAGGTTTCCTTTAAATCTGTATCTTAAGCTTTCAAAGGGCAGCGGAGGAACAAAGAAGATGTCGATACTGCTTCAGTTATTATGAGCAAATCCATTCCTCCTGACCCTCAGGCCGTGGGTAATTGTTGTTTTGTTGGCACCGATTGCTCTCCCATTAAAAAGGGACCATTAAGCTTGGAAGTGTCTCAACAGTGGATAAATCTCTTAAGGTAAAGCTCGAGCCTGGAGAGTTCATCTCTTCCTGTTCCTGTTGTGCTTCACCATCTTCTTCCTCTTCAGGATCATCTCGTACAGTTTCTCCAGGCCGGGCTGCAGCCCCTGGCCGTTGACCGCGCTGCAGCTCTGCACGTGATGCAGCGTGTACATGCTCAGTTCGTGCACGGACAGCAGCTTCTCCACCTCGCTCACGGACAGGGCCGAGTCCAGGTCCTGTTTGTTGGCTAAGACGAGCACGGGGACGCCCTGGTTCTCCGAGGTGCGGGTGATCTTGTGGAGCTCCACTTTGGCCTCCTCCATCCGCTCCAGCTCGGTGGAGTCCACCACGAACACCATCCCGTCCGTCCGCCGGGTGTAGGACTTCCACAGCGGGCGCAGCTTCTCCTGCCCGCCCACGTCCCACACCTGGAAGTTTATGGCCCGGGACGTCCCCACGGCCACCTTGATCTTCTCCGTGTTGAAGCCTTTGGTGGGGATGGTCTTCACAAACTCCTTCAGCTTGAGCCTGTAGAGCAGGGAGGTCTTCCCGGCCGAGTCCAGGCCGATGACGACCACGTGCAGCGACTGGAAGTTTGGCAGGAAGGGCGTGTTGGGAGCGATATCAGTCAGCTGGTTCCCCATGATCCACAGCACAGAGACTCACACCTACTTGAGCGAGGTGAGGAGAGGTGACAGATTCCTGGTTTAATCCTTTCTGCAGGAGATTGGCATGTGCTCCCTGTCCTCAAAGGCAGATGGGATCAGATGGTGTGGAGACCTTATCAAAACACACACACACACACACACTCAGAGTTAACATTTAATGAGAAGACAATGGGTGCTTAAGCAATGTGTGTTTAGACGGTGAGACGGTGACAACACCTGGAGATGTTTATCAGTGGAGACTCATTTACAAACACTTGATGCAAATTTCACCCTATCAGCTTCCTGTCGTGACACCTTCACTGTCCCTGCAAACTTCAAATTCTCTTTTCTCTTTAAATCGTCTTCAACAATCAACACGGAGGAGGTTTCCAGTGCACCAGAGTTAATTAGGGTGTCTGAGGTTATCTAGATTCTTATTTGCTGAGGGTATAATCCTCTTACCGCTGCTAAAACCTTCAGGGCTTTTCTTGCATGGCAGGAGATTGATTTCAATGCAGTGCATGGATGATATGTATTCTCTGGTTGACTCTATGTGTGTGAGGACTGCTGCTGCAGCACTAATCCGGTTGTTGTTGACATCCTGATACCCATCAAACAGCTGCCTGCCGGACAGAAAACAGCCACTGGATGTTGTTATTTACTTGTGACCCTGAACATAACATAACATGCACTATCATGGTTTATGGAGGTTAAAAAAAATGTGCTGACGTGCCTCAGGATTTTCTCCCTTCAGTGTATTTGAGATTAATGCACCTTAGTTTTTCCTCTTTCTTCTCCTCCTGCGCATCTAGTTTGGGATTATCAGTTTTAATTATGTTTAATTTGAGCAAATCAATGAAATAACTTTATGATATTCCTCCATCGGAGCCTGTTAGATTAACTTTAAGGGTTTTTTTTTCAAGATTAAACGGTACTAACGCGTTAATAAACGAGCAGCCTGCAGTTTACGCAGCATCCCGAAATGCAAACATTAAAATGACTCTTCTCCTTCCTCTTCCTTCCTCCTCGTGCACATTAAAACACATCCATACCTTCTGCACGCGCCGTCACAGCATCATCCACAAGAAATAAACCCGTCCATAGTCCAAACGGTCGACGTTAGTCCCGGTGGTCACATCCGCTCCTGCTCTGCCCTGCTCTCCTCCAGCAGCTCTGAGCAAATCTCAACTCACTCCACTGCACGGCACCTAAAGGCTGAGTGACGTCACGGCCACCACCTGGACCGGCTCAACCACGCCCCCTGCAGGTCTGTGGCGGAAACACAAACCCCAGATAACACTGAAGTGAGATAAAAACTGCATCCTAATGTTTTTGTTTTGTTTTGTTTTTTTACTGAGCTGCAGGTGAATTGGTTTTATTTGATTATTTCAGATTAAATATCAAGATTTAAAAACTAAAATACAGCTGCAGGATGAAAAAGCTGCAGCTGGTCTTCACTCTGTGTCCTGCTGCAGGATATTTATATCACAGTGTGCTGCTGTTGAACCCCAGAGTCCCAAACCTCAGAAGCAAACAGCACACAACGTTTCCACCTCAGTGCAGGACACTTCACTCATGTGCACTATTACCTAACAAAGCAGTGGCTCCACCTGGTGGCCACCGTGAGCAGCTGCAGGAGCAGGAGCCACATACGCTGCCTGTTTTTATTTGACATTTCAATCTGCTTTTAGAGGATAAATATAACATTATGGAGCTTATAAAGCTAAATAAGCATCAGTCTAATTAGTCTAATCAGAGCTGTAAATACAAAGTTAATAAAACACTTTAAAAATAAAATAAAACAATGTACAAGTTTTTCATTTACCTAAGGATTTATATCTCAGTAATTAAGATATGTGCATTTTTTAGTCACTCCAGATTAACCTCAAAACAAACTATCTATAAATCGTGATATCTCGGAACAACACATAAATATATGTGAATATTATGAGAAACTACTCGGACAAAGTCATAGGTGATCGTCGTTTATAGTTATATATCTATAACTGGTGGAAAAGGACTTCCCTGACAATGAATCCTTGTTGCTAAGACACTAAAACAACTTTAAACACCAGAGTTTAATAAAGTGCACATGACAAAAGACAAAATTATCAGAGATCAACATCCTGTTAACACAATGTGTGGCATCCAGTGTAGAAAAAAATTAAGCTGTTTACAAACCTGTTGTGAAATTATTATTATTGTGTGTGTTTTTTTTATAAAATGTATTTGTCTTTACATGAAAATACAGTTTTCACACTTTTGCATCAGTCCCATACAATTGAATGAGACTAAACTGTCTGTAATACAGATTTACAGGCAGATTCTTAAACAAAGTAAAAACACTCAGTATTTGAAGGATCTATTTACAGTATATTTTTTTAAATTACAGCTCTGTAGTGACTGATTGAAATCTCAAAGTATGCTAAAACAACATACAGAATAAGATAAGACACATTTTCACAGTGGTTCATCATTTATACATCCAGTACAAAAAGTGTGACGCAGCATGAATCCTCATGACATCATGGCGTTATTTGGGTTGTTTTGTTTTTTTTTCATCCACTCACAGGATGTGGGATCGTTGAGTTGGTGCCACAGTCGATGTACTCGAAGGTGTTGTAAGACAGCTGCTCCGTGTGGGACAGGTAGGAGATGTTCATCGTCATTCTGTGGAGGAAAAAGGTCAAATATTGTTAAACTTACTCCTTATTTTGTTCATTTAACTGTTAGTTTGTTTTACAGTACATTATATTTCTGTTGTGAAGCACGGTGAGTTGCTTCTTGCATGAAATAAAACTCTATAAATGTCAATATTTTGCTGTACAGCTTGTTCTGCTGCCCCCAAGTAGCCAAATGCAGCATATTTAACTTCCGGTTTACCTAGAAACACTAAGTCATCACAAATGTTACAGTGCATAGCTAAAATAAACTGTGTGGTTTGCACCATAAAAAACAGAAAACAGGCCTGTAATGTGACTAGTTTGCAGTATCTGTTTGTTGAAGCTTCATTTTTGTTGTGGTAAAAGCAAACAGGAGGAAAGACGAGCCCAGTCCACCTTAAGAACGTTATAGATTTTAAGATCCGTCCTTGATGGATAAGACTTGTTGAAGATAAACTACTTTGCGGTTGTGGTTTCACAGCGCTGTCGTGTCAGTGTGAGATATGTCGAACGTCACATTGACACTTACTGCAACTCCAGAAATAATGTGTGAATCTTGAAAGAGCTCGACTTGCAGTAATCGCTGAAAGAGATAAAACAGTTGATGTGTGCAGAGATCATACATGTAATTAAATAATGGAGGATGTAGCACTGCAGCATCTCGGCTTCAAACTTACTTTAAGCCTTTATCAGCTATGGGCAGGTCCACTTTAATGATGTACTGCAAAAGTCAAAGACAAGGGATGTGAGAATGTTTTTGTGTGACATGAAATATATAAAAAAACATCACATTTTGATGTAGAGCTCACTGATTTCTCTGATCGGGACTGGATGGCGGTCATGTTGGATATCTTGGTTTTGCCCACGACGATGTCGATGACCAGAGTCTGCACGTCAAACTCCACAATCTGAACCGGGACAAAGTTGTTGTTGGTGATGTTGATGAGATTCTGGAGGAGAAAGAGGGAGAAGCAGGTCAGTGGACAAACAAACAAACACACCTTCCTGTCACTACACAAAAAAAAAAAAAACCTCAGGGGACTTTGACCAGCACATAAATAACTCCAGCAGCGAAACTACAGTCTGTCATGTGACGGCAATACAGACGGATCCTTGAGGTCGGTCGGTCGGTGTGTTGACACAACTGGGTCAAGTCCAGAAGTAGAAAGCACATCTTACACAACATACTGCATGTACTATAATGTTGTATATATGTGGAATCACACACACATGTTGAATTATCTGTGGACTGGCTTCATTAAAGTTGCTGCTAGTTTGTAAATCACAAACAAAAACAACATTTCATCAACTCTGAAGCTCACAAAAAAAATCAATATCAATACCAAATCAATAGGAATCAATAGAGCTTGTAGTTGCTGTATGACAACGCCTCCTTCACCACCTCCTCACCGGAGTAATTCTGATTTGATTCAGAGGAGACGCAGTCACACCTTCACGTGTAACACGCTAACTACATTATATACTTACCGTGACCTCCATGTCCACTGTGTCCGGGGTGAAGTAGACCATGACTGACAGCACAGACACGGGTGTGATGGTGACGCTCCGTGGGAAGAGGAAGAAGAGGACCAGACAGCAGATCAACAGACACACCACCATGGAGACGCACACGTACAGCTTCCTGGAAGACGACAACGACAACAACAACAACAACACAAACCATCTGAGATTATCTCTAGTAACAACAGGTCGGCGTCAGCCAATCAGGGGAGAGGAGGCTCAGGCCTCTCTTCTGATTGGTTGGCTGGTTTTGGAGCGATAGAGTAACAGTAGAGCAGATATCAGGTAAAACAGAGAATCTGGTGGGTCCAGGTGGGCGGGGCTTGAGGCAATGTGACATCACAAAGTTACATAAATCCTGACGGCTCATTTAAAGGTTCAGTTTCTGACTAGAAACCATACGAATTTGATACTTTAATACTCTGACACTATTAATACAGAACCTTCATAATAAAACATATTGATATATGACATATCTGACAAAATAAGCTGGAACGAAAAATACATTTAAGTTAAAATATGTCATTATATTTCAATATTACACTTCTGAGCATAAAGCACACACACATGTTAAAACTATAAAGGCTCTAACACAGTGATTAAAAAAAATATTTTTATCCTTTACTCAAGTGAAAGTTGTAAAACTGCAGCACAAGAATCATCTTGAACCGAGCGCTGCGTTGTTAGAGCCGACTTAAACTATTTCATATCCAGTTTAGTGCTTCAATCTGTAGCTCTGTGTTATATGTCAAACACATATCATATATTTTACATGATAAGTCAATTAACCATGAACTAAAGTCGTCTCATCGGTGTAGTGGTGTAATGAAAACTGAAATATTCCAATGTGAAATGAAGTGGAAATCTGTTCACAAGCACTAACACACACACACACACAGATATAAATTCCTTACGTGCGTCTGGGTTTCAGCCTCACATCGTTACACGGTATCACAGCCACCAGCTGATCTTCATGACCTGCAAACGTATAAAGAAAGGAGGAAATAGCAGCGTCTCACTGACACTTTTTTTGTTGCCGCAAAGCTGATGTGAAAGCGTCTGAACAGCTTCAGCTGCACATTTGTGTTTTTCACTTTGACCCGCTTCCTTTTATTGTTGCATGTAAAATGAAACAGCTGTACGGAGGATGAGGAAGATGACAAATAGAGCAAAGTGGAATCAATAACAATAAAGTCTGGATTAATAATCTGATCTGTTTTTCATTCACAGCAGGAAAAAAAAAAAAACTAACCTCTGGGGATCCGTCCGGTCCCTCGACACGTGGGGCAGGTGGCGTCTCCTGTTGAGTTTCCATTCATGGAGCCGTAAGGAGGAAAGTGCTTCAGCGTTTTGGCCCTCTCCATCCTCTCGGCCGTCAGGTCAGGTTCCTCTGAGATCGCGCTGTCACCCATGAAATGTCATCAAAAGAGCAGAAAACCAGTCTAAATCAGAAGAAGCAGAAGAAGATCACAGAGCTTTACAGCACCTGGCCTCACACTGCACCACTTCCACTTTAACTCCCCTCTCTCTCTCTCTGTAGTCACCTTTGATACCAGATGACTTACTCACAAACCTCTACATGACCAATAAAAGCTGCTTTCTGGCGAGGTCGGAGCCAAGTCAGCAGCGTGGGAGTGACAGAAACACTCACCACTTTCCAGTTACTGCAGCTTATTAAATCCTGGAAACACCTTGAGGATCAGCCAAAGACCCTGATGATCTCTAAACTCCCTTTTCTCCATTTAAATAATCTGAGCAGCTTCTGGAAGCTGAAATGTGATAAACAAAACATTAACACACTGACTTTTGTTTCATATAAATCTTTTTGATTATTTTTTTTAAACACCCTCCTGTATCATCTGGTTTGCTGTCGGGTTAAAATACATAAATACATACATGCAGTTGTTTATATTGGGTGTTTCCCTTCTGATGCAATAATTAGACATTATTGTGTAATATTCCCAGATTTGCCTGGACAGTGAGGCGCTGAGTCATCCAGCTTTCACAATGGCCTCTATGACACAACACTTTTTGAAGACGTGAGCTTTCCAGTTTTTGTAAAAAAAAAAAAAACAAAGTCTGTGTGTCTGTTCGCTCCTGCGACATGTTACAGTCAGGTGTGGGTTACAGACGGTGACGTACAGATGCATTCAGACTCACTTTAAACTAAACTGACCTGCTGTGTTTGAGCTGCACAAACACACACACACAGAGGTGCACACAGCTTTCCTCGTGAGCCTCATTCAACCTGAATTATATTAGGATTTACTGTAATTTAAATACAACTCATGGCTCTGCTGCTGCTTAAACTTCCTGTGAGGTGACAAGAAGAAGAAGAAGAAGAAGAAGAAGAAGGAGCAGCTTTAAAAAGTGATTTCCTGGAGAGAGCTGCAGATAGATTCAGATTCAGATTCAGATTCAGATTCAGATGTAAACACACCGTCAGCATGTTAATGTTTGATCACTGTTACTGACACAGTGGAATATGATCAAAGAGGCTGCACATGCTCACCAGTAAGTTTCAGGCTTCTTCTCCACAACAGGTCACATTAGACTTTATACTTTATAGTTACTGAACCCTGACACATGATCCAGATCCAGATCCAGATCCAGATCCTGCAGGTGAAACTAACAAACACACACTGAATCCGCTGCTCTGACCCTGAACTGTGTGAATCTTCTCTGTCGGACTGAAGCTTGTTTGTTTGGTTGGTTGGTTGGTTGTTTGTTTGTGACACTGACTTCTTGGCCTGTCACAGTTCACGCGGGACATGTGCGGGACAAGTCGTCACGCATTAGTTCAGCAGCTGACTCCAGATCAGCGCGGGGAGTTTCCTGCTGCGCACTTACCTCCAACACGACCGGCCTCAGCTCAGAGTCCAGATCCAGGTCTGATCCGGAGCGAAGGCGGAAGCTGCTGCTGCTGCTGCTCTGATCACAGGTTCGACTCCGAGCGGCGCATCGAGACGGAGGCTGAGCGGACTGGTGACCGACTGAGGAGAGCGAAACCCGGGGGGAGGAGGAGGAGGAACACTTCCTCCTTTTTGGGGCTGCAGCTCAGTAAAGTCAGATCACATGAGCTGCTTCACACTGACTGTACCGCCTTCATTCAGCACACACAACCCACCCACCCACACACACTCACACACACACTCGCGCGCACGCGCGCTCAGGTACAGTAATTCAAACCAACTTATTAGGAACCAGGGAGGAGCCATGACGGGAATCTGTCTGTTTGACCTCTCACCTCAGTGCATTGTGCAGGTGACCTCTCATCTCCAAACACTTTAAATACAACAAAATCAACTGAGCAAAGACCTCAGTGCAGTGAAAATATCTCAACACAATAATAAAAAAACACCATGACTCATTTATTATTTGTTTCTTTCAGTTCAACATAACTTTCTTTCACAGAATTATCATCATTATTATTATTATTATTATGACAGAGTTTCTATAGATATTGCATTTATATGTTATACGTGATTCTTTTCTCATCATAAACCATTTTAAACGGGTTATTTCTTTCCGCTGATGGTTTATATTGTACATCATGAATTCATTTGGCCACCGTCGTCATGTTGTAAAACTCTGTTAAACTTAAAGTGTTTTGTCTTTGTCTTGGCAACAGGCTCCGTCCATCACGTGTTTCCCTTTAGTCCAGTCCTGCAGATAGCTCCATAAACTCTGATATAAAAGTAAACATGATGCAGACCAGTGGGAGTGGTTGTTCAAGGCCGACTGCTGGACTGTGGAGGAACTGCAACTAGTAGAAAATATGGTACCTGCAGCTTATAGATGTATGTATATAAGATATGTTGTAACTGAGCATGAACTCTGATGTGATCATCATGTTTCTCTCAGGTTGAACCTAACAGCTCAGGTCAGATGCAGATATGTGGGGGTGAGAAAGCTGAGGCCTCCGGGGACAGAGATGTTTCCTCTCCCTGTGTTCAGTGAACCAGCAGAAATCCAACACATCCAGACTAAAGAGGAATGTTGTAACTCCAGGAGTGTGTGAAAAGGTACAGTGAGTATACATATGATTCTTCAGCTCCCACATGTGACCTTCTGTTTTTATCAGTGACCTCATATACATTAAACTCTAAACCACTAAATGGACGCACTTATCATACGTCTTTAAGATCGTAGAAACACCTCAGACAGCTTTAATTAACATTTTACTCTGAAAAAGATGCAACAGATATCTTATGTTAATCTAAATATGTCATCCATCATTATATACAGCACATGCATCACAGTGCATTCACCTAAACCTAACCTGAGCGGAGACGTCAGTCAGGAGCACATCTACAAAACTCACTCACCATATTAATTAAACATAATTAAAAACTGAATTCACCATTTATAAAGTTTTTTTCCCACAGTTATAGATATTCAACTCTGTATTAATAAGCTTATCTATGATAAAATATCTATGAACACAGTCACTGACTAGTAGCTCATGTCTAAATGTATGTATTACATACTAATAGGTAAGGAATGCTGTATAGTTAGATATCTAATAAATCTTAATGGAGTGTAGTTATTATAAAGTGTGTGATTTTCTATTGGACTCTGGTTTGGAGTCACTTG
>OMNW01018407.1:0-36121 GCA_900303245.1 Selene dorsalis | reverse complement strand
AAGAGGAGGAGTGGAGACAGAGGAGAAGAGGAGTGGAGGCAGAGGAGAAGAGGAGGAGTGGACGCAGAGGAGAAGAGGAGGAGTGGAGGCAGAGGAGAAGAGGAGGAGTGGAGGCAGAGGAGAAGAGGAGGAGTGGAGGCAGAGGAGAAGAGGAGGAGTGGAGGCAGAGGAGAAGAGGAGGAGTGGAGGCAGAGGAGAAGAGGAGGAGTGGAGGCAGAGGAGAAGAGGAGGAGTGGAGGCAGAGTAGAAGAGGGAGAGTGGAGGCAGAGGAGAAGAGGAGGAGTGGAGGCAGAGTAGAAGAGGAGGAGTGGGGGCAGAAAAGAAGAGGAGGAGTGGACGCAGAGGAGTAAATAAAGAGTAGAGACAGTCCTGGACTCATGTCTCTGCTCATGAGACAGACTGAGCTCAGTGGGACATCAGTTTACCCTACAGACCATCAGCCCAAAGCTCTGTGTTTCACTCTTATCTATTTAAAGTCGTCTCTATGAGGATTAACCTGATGCAGCCACAAACATTCTCTGTCCAGAAGTGAGGAGGAGGACGGATGACATGTAACGGAGGAGGGAGATAAGAGAAAGGCTGACATTCGCACTCTTCCTACAGCTGATGAACGATGAGGTTTTCTGACAGAGAATGTGTTGCAGATATGTTGCATGTTATAGGAGGAAAATTCTGTTCTAGTCTCCCCCATCATCGGTCTTTCTTGTACACAGCTCAGGTTCACATCGCTCATCAGAGAGTGTGTATGTGTGTTTGCACTGAAAAAGAAAAAAAAACCCTTGAACATGACAGCAGCAGGATCCTGAGCCCTTTACTAAACTGTGGGCTCCTAATCCTCTCTGATGACACATAATTTTCACTCTGTGGTTTCTCATGCCCCCGCTCATGCTCATTAACACGCATACACACCCAGAGCGCACGAGTTGCCAAGGCAACTCATAAGTGCTTGGGATGAATGAAGGGAAGAGGGAGGATGAGATCACTGGTATCTTGTTTCATTGTTGCGGTACAGAAGCTCGAAACTTCCCCTCACAGCCAGACAAGTTAATTAGCTCTGTCCTGCTGAGGAGCTTAAAAGTCCTGTCCACACTCTCTGCTTCAGGACACGTCAACCATGCTGTGTTTTGCATGTCTTTTGCGCAGTTTTGTCCACACTGCTATGACGTTTTTGGAGACCTTTGAGGATGATAACGTACAAGACAATGATGACGTCCTCGGTTGCTCCCCGATTGGGTCTGATCAGCCTCGATAACAAGCATTATAATGAATTACAAGTGTTACTGAGCCTGTTTGTTAAAGGAACCGTATGTAAGAAATGTATGGCAAGTAATCATAACAAAGTCAGTTGCATTTCGGGCTCCATCGGCTATGGACATATTTCTTCAATATCACATGGCAGAAATAAGCGCGACAGCAGCCTGTCACTCTGCCTGTCAGCCTGCCCTCTGATACACCGCCTCCTGTCGTGAGCATGCATAGTTTGTTTGAGCTGCAGCAGCTAAAGCTAAAGCTAAAGGGAAGAAGGATAAAGTGAAAGTTGGAAAAGAAAGAGGAAATGAGTGGAAGTGGAGCCGATGGCAAATAAAGCCATGGTGTGGAGCGGTTCATGAGATGAGTCCGGCCCGGTCAGTTCGCCTGTCTCAGGTCGTCATGTGTTTGAAGCCTCGCACCGGAGACTTAGAGAAGTGTTTTTATTAGTGTCGGAGGCGGAGGGTTCAGTGTGCAGTAGATCAGCAGGTCAGCTGTAGAGGAGACAGAGGAGGCTCCAGCATCATCTGTGTGCTGTGAGGAGCAGTTTGGAGTCAGAGCCACCTGATGATACGACGGTCAGAAAGAAGAGAAAACTTGAAGTTGAAGTGTGTGTCTGTGTGTATCAGCACTGAACACACACACACAGATCACCTGAGTTGACGTGAACTCTGAGTAAAAAGCTAAATATTCATCAACAACCCGTACAGTCTACAGAAACATGAACATATAGGAGATGTTTTACTATGATAACAGATGGAGATGTACTGCTGCTTCATCAGCTCATTGCAGGTACTAACTAATGCAATCTAACAGTGAGTGAGCCTTAGGCTACCATAGCCACAAAGCTGAAGCAGGGCAGAGGTTAGCGTGATGCTATCTGGCAACCTCAAGTCTGGGGGCGAGGGGGAGGGGAAACAACACTCTGCAGTATTTTAAATTTGACTGCAGCAACAGTTTTGGCCACAGTCCTACATATAGCTCCTTTAATTTTGCACCTCAGCACTACAACTGTCATTTCATGCTGGAACTTGTTGAGTGTTTTGTGCGACCACTCAACTGCAGAGAAGAAAATCTGCTTCCTGTTAACACCACCTTACTCAGTGTATGTGGTCACTCAGGTATGGTTGTGTTTTCAGGTGTGATACTTTGAATTGTTAAATTTCTTAAGCTACATCCACACCACTCAACACTCATCAACGCTCTGACACCACCCATAGGAAGTGCACTGGTTTGACTTTTTTATGATCATGGGATCATAAAAAGTCTCTGATTTTATTTTTTTGTTAAAGTCTTACTCCAAATATACACACTAGAAGTAATGCACACAGCTCAGCCAAAAGAAAGAAATCCCTGGCTGCTCTCAGCTCCTCAGTTAGTCGGTCCTTCAGTCAATGTTTGTTTTCTCTCTGCAAGGAGAGGGCAGTGGATTTTGGTGCTGGTATCTGAACGAGGAAAAGTTTGCCTTTCTCTAGACGGAGAAGGAGGAGGAGGGCTGGCCCTGACCTTCTAACACTCTGCCATGTAAGAGAGCAAACCTTAATCCACAGACATCCTTCTGTCAGGCTACGTCCACACTGTACTGGTTTTAAAACATCTCTCTGACACCTTCCCTCCTCTCTAGCGATGGAAACTTATGTGAACATTGCTGGACAAGACCTTTGGGACACCCACAATCACTCCTGATTGGTTCTCACCAGCTGTGACTTATTGTTCTTGTCTTTGCTGCTTCAGGTAAACGATATATTTCCACACTTCAGCTGTCTTTGCTGCTCCTTGTTCACAGTATATTTCTGCAACAAGTCTTTAGCAGAGAAGAGGATCCTTGTTTCCTCTTTGCTCATGTATGTGTTTTCAGGTGAGATCATTTTCATTTGTAATGTCACTTTGAAATTAAAAGTTCTTTGGATGTACAGGTGTGATGGGGGAAATCCACCTACACACACAAACACACACACCTTTGTTTTCTAATGACATGACCCTCCCCCCACTTCCCCTGACTCTCATATTCCTCCTGTGCTTCCTCCTGGCAGGCCAGGTCCTGTCCCCATCCAGCAGAACTGGACTTGATCCAGTCAAAACAAACATAAAACAGATCATCAATCAACTGAACTTTTATGGGCAGGAAGTAGCGCGACCTGTTTCTGACGGCTTGTTGCTGAGTGCTGGAGCAAGCCGGCTCTTGTAGGTTAGTTCCTGCAGCCAGCGTTAACTGCCACTCTTCCTTTTGTTCTGGAGCCAGCTTTTTGTCTTGGGTTAGGGTTAACACTCGAGCTTCAAAGACCTTTGTTGGCTTGTTTCTAGTTGAAGCACACACCCTGTGAGCACCAGATCCTGAGTCAGCACTTCATGTAGTGCAACACTCATGGTGATCATATCTGAGGCAACACTCCTGCATTGATTTTTCGTGACCCTCTGTTTTATGACGAAACTACTTGGACTAGCAACTATAGTTCACAATAACTCAGCTACGTGTACACACTTAAACCGGTCATGAAGGTGTGCCAATTGAATCTTTCTTTCTTCTCTGATTCCTTTTTAATTATTTCTATGTTATTTCACACAAAGTCCAAAGATGGCTGAAGTGAAACCTCTCTCTGGAGGAGTTTCTGTTAGTTAGTGAATGTTCAATGTTGTTTCAACACTTCATTTCCCAGAACTGACCGTCAGTTAAAGGGGAACTCTACCAGTCACAGGGAAAAGCTGCTCCAAATCAATTCTGTCAAATGGAAGAAAATTAGGACAAAGTACATCACCACAATATAAGTAAAAACACTAAAGCCCCACATCTTACAAAGGCAGATGTCAATGTGTTGTAAAGCAGCTCTAGGCTGTATTAATACTGTGAAAGTATCAAAGCCTCAGTCTACAGAGAAATGCACAGGACTTACAGACAACCTCTGTCAACAAAGCTCAAACTGCTAGGTGAGTCTTGAGCGCTCTGCTTTTTGCTGATGATTGCTGAATGGCTGAACACAGGGTGGCTTACATCCACACACACTAATGTTCACTCAGAGCTCCCCTGAAGAGTTCTGCTGCAGGTTTAGGTGGACCAAACACAGCAGTAAGGCCCTGTGATTTCTGTGATCACGGAATCGTGAAATTGTCCAATTAAAGCAGAATCTATTTTTAATGTGGAATATGGCCGTATTTGACATAATTTGACTGAAATGCTGTTTTTGTGTGGAAGAGTAAAATATGTCTTTTTGGGTGGCACAACCCCTCCCGTCGTTTCACATGCCCCCTCCCCTTTTAAAACAATGTAAAGGTGAAGCCCCACTTAACGCGATGTTGCTCACATTGGTATTTTATTGGGTCGCACCATCAGGTATCTCAGCATGCTTACCACAGTGAAGGTATCGCCTTCACAGTACGGCCCAATGTAATCTCAGTGTGAGCAACACGGCTTTCCGTGGTATTGTCGCGTGTAGTGGGGCTTCACCTTAAGCATGGCAAAGCTGTTGCCCACAGCTCTGTCTTCGCTGGCAAAAAAAACTAAGAAACTCGACACTCACACCTCAATACAGAGCCGAGCAGTTCCCGTGTGACTGTGTTTGTGTCAGGTGAACTGTTGTTTTGCAAATTCTGCCGACATTCTGTTGACTGGAAGCGTAAAAATACATGCAATGATCCACATATTGTCCAAAGCCCTTTAAACTAACATAATCTATTTTTTACTGGAAACAGTTTAAAGCTCATAAGTATTAATATTTTGTTGGTACTTGAAGTACTTATTAGTGCAGTGTTATGTTGCATCATGCAGTATTTGTTCTTACGGTATTGAGTTTGGTACCTCAATAAATTTAAAGTAATTTCTATTTAATTTGTGTACATTTCAGTCATTAATATTAAAAACACACTCTTTGGTAGTAAAATAAGAGTAAAAGGTCAAAAATTGAATTCCTAAAAATTAAAACGGAAAAAAAACGGAATTTGGAAAAAAATAAAACGGATTTTATAGTGCCCTAAAGCAGAGTGCAGGGTCAGGGGTTGATCTAGCATACTGAGGCTGATAGTGAAGAGTCAAAATACAACTGGACTGATTCTAAGGAAATACTCCTCTTTTCTTCTTCTTCATAATTAAAACCCATCAGCAAAAAAAACTAAACACTTTTTGTGTGGCAGGAAAGAGCCAATGGAAAAGACTTCATTTAGAGGATTGCGTGTTTGTGACTCTCCCTATTAAAGCTTGAAATCAACACACAATCACACAATGAACACAGGCCTGTGTGTGTGCGTCTGTGTGTGCGTGCATTCAATGCAACGTTGAGTTACGTGTGGTGTGCGTTGTGAACAGGAAGAGACGGGGGCTGCGCTTAGCTCTGTTGCTGGCATGGAATAGTTTCCCTTTCATTGGAGAAAAGACAGCAAGTTAAAACACAGCCACACACACACACGCGCGCGCACACACACGCACACACACACACAACAACAACAACAACATTTATTCAGGAAGCGCTGTCTGCCCACTCAGGAAATTCCTGAGGACAAGAGCTGCTTCCAGGGGCAGGAAATTTCCCCTCAAAGAGACCCAACACACACACGCGCACACACACAGTAAAAGTGGTTGCTGTTACAAAGAGTTACAAAGAGTAACAGCAACCAAAGGAAGCTGGTGGGGGGTTTCAGTCATGTATGTTAGTGTGCGCACACGCACACACATTTACTCACACATTCATACAGCACACACCTACACTACCTTTGGCAAGCCTCGCACAAGACACAAGATTCACTCGCACTCATCCACCCACTCATACAAGCATGCATAGTGCAAACCCAGCTGTGAGTGCGCACATACACACACAATGAGGAAACCAGCCATTCTTGTTTCCATGGACATAGATTTTTTAAAATCATCCACTGTGATATTTCTCTTCTCTGTGTCCTTTTCTAACTCCTGCAGGGTTGCTGTAGACTGACAGAGGAACTGTTTTGTTTGAGTGTTCTCTGTTTTGTCAGGGACTCTGTCTGTTGCATCATGTTTTTAGAACAAGGGCTCTGAATTGAGCAACAATTCTGGATTGGGACTAAATTAAAACACATCGGATCCAGCTCATTGTCAGCATCTGTGTCGCTCTGTTGTATGTGCAAAAACCCTCCCAGACCTTTTAATGCTTGTCCTGTTTTATACACAAACAGACAAGCAAAGCATCATGGGTGGCTGACAACACTCCTCCACTCACTGTTTAAAGCTGCACATTGGTCTATGCACAGACTAATGCTGCTGGATGATTCAGTTAATGACCCATTTAATGAGGATTTTTCTTTGAAGCCACAATGAAATAAAAAAAATGCAATTCTTCATTAAAAATGTGTAATTCATGAGAAAACTCTTATCATCTGCTGAGAAAGAATGACCATAAAAAATGTTTTAAGAGAGGAAGATGATCTTTGCCAATGACAGGATTTGATTGCATACTATAAAATCCCAACCTTGGCAAAAAAAACCCCAAAAAACAAAGGGATGGATGGTTGGTGACAGGAAGAATAAAAAAGGACAGAAAGTCAACTGACAGGAGGTAAATCAACAAGTGATCTCTCCCCATCAGTAAAAAAAAGGAAATGTTAGAAAAAGTACAGCTCGCATTACTTGGCCCTTTGAGGGTTTTTTTTTTAGGACAGTAACTGAAGTGGGACCTTGGTGTGTTCAGAGACAAATGAAGTCTTGAAGTCATGTAGACTGTGCCATCACCTGAAGACAAAGCATAGACAATATGTGAAAGGAAAGGAAATACTCAGTGGCTGTCCAATACATGCAAATGTTGTCTGCTGCAAATACGCTTACTGCTGTTTTATATAGTGACGCTGACAGTGACCATCACTCGCTGCTGTTACACACCGTCCCGGGAGAAGTTATTAATGTGCCTGTTTGAGTCATGTGACGGAGTGCCAGAGATTTTTCTGGACACATCAATTCAGTGACTTTGAACGGTTGGCTACATTGGGTTACCTGTCCAATATTTTCCACCACTTAAATGGACTCAATCTCAACCTCCAGGGAAGAGAAGGAAACATGTTCCACATCCAGAATCAAGTGGAAAAGACCATTAGAAAACTGTAACTGGGGGTTAAGCAGGTTGACCAGTCAAATTATGACTTGGTCGTTTATTATGACTTTGACGTTTGAAAATCTGTGACATTTTCCCAGTAGGGACGGATTAACATCACATCACTGTGACCAATGCTTTCAAAGAGCTCCTGCAAGGTTTGAAGACCCAGCTGTGTATATTTGCCCATCCATGTATTCATGTGCCGTACGGTTGGCGGTAAAAACAGCGACACAAAAACACAGTGACAAGGTCCTCGCAGCCCTAACCACAGTAGACACAAGTCTTGTGGACTGAAGTACCTTCAACACACTTAGCTTCAACTTCTTGATCTATCAGAGATGTGACGTTTCTAATCCAACACAGCTCTTTGAGGCTGGATTTCTGTACTTGTGGCCAGTAATGGACAGTAACAAATTAAATTTCATTTGATACTGTACTCAAATACATTTTCTGAGTATCTGTACATTACTTGAGTATTCTTCTTGGAGGGATACTTATTACTTTCACTCCACTACATTTGAAGGACAATTACTGTATTTTTACTCCACTACATTTCCATTGATGCTCTCATTATTCCCCATTGCTCTTACAACAGCTGATTCTTATTTATTTATTTTGCTAAATTCTAATACCAAAGAGAATAAACTGTTACTGCTGATTCGCGTGTGGTTTGTTTTAGCTGTATTGCCATAGTTGCAGTACATAGTGCTCCTCCTCCGTGCTTGAGCAAATACAGAGAAAGCCAAACTTAACTTTGGTGGTTCACATGCAGTAGCCGTGTTGTTTGAACAATGGCTTCAGAAGAGATGGATGAAGACGTGTGGATGGATGCTCTGTGGCCATATCTTAAGCCCATGTTCAACGTATTCAAAAAATGGGAATAAACTGAGCCAGATCTTCGACTGGTCATCCATTGTGCCAAGCAGTTTTTAATGAGTGTTTGAACTATGTTTTGCATAATCTGAAAATGTGATGATTGTGGACCTTGTTGTGCAAACACAAATTTCCATGCAAACAGACAATAATGGTTTATCTTATCTTATCTTATATCATCTTATTTGGCGGTCTCCATGCAACATCTCATTGGGTGAGGCAACACACTGTCTGCCAGATTTACAGTTGCCTAAAATCACACTCATTTTGTTTGTTTGTTTGTTGGTTTGTTTTTTTGATATTATTTTCTGTTAATCTGCTGTGTCTATGAAGCCCCTGTAAGAGACAGAACTGGATGTTTCATATAACACTGGAGGGCATATGCATACTGTCCTTCTTTGCAGGAGGTGGGAAGGAAATCCACTCATTTTAGCCAGTGCTGGATTTACAGCACATTTGCATTGGTTTTATGTTTGTATATAGGGCTATCAATTTATTTTTCATTTGTTGTATGAAATTGTAGTTTATGATTTATATATTAACTAGCCTTTAATTTCTGGTCATGTCGACGGACAGTTCCTTGAAACTTGTAATAGTGAGTATTGCAACAGTGACTGTGGAGCTTCAGACATGTTAGCCCATTGTTATTACAAAATAAATGCACAATTAGACAAAAATCTTGTGGATATAAACATACATGACTCTTAAAGGTATGTATGCCAAATTTACTTTGACTGAATTCCTATTGTTTTACATTGTTAGCGTCTCTGTACTGGTACTGATGTAGTCCATGATATCTACATTTGGGTGGCTGTGGCTCAGGAGGTAGAGCGCATCATTCACTAACCAGGAGGTCAGAAGTTCAATTCCCGGCTCTTCCAGTCCACATGTCGAAATGTCCTTGGGCAAGACACTTGCATTCAGTGTGTGAATGTATGTAAATTGATAGCGTTCCCATGCTATGCCAAGCGCTGTGTGAAAGGGTGAATGTGACATACAGTGTAAAACGCTTTGAGTGCTCAAGGAGACTAGAAAAGCGCTTTATAAGTGTAAGTTTTACCATTTACACTGTGACTGACACCCTGCTTTTTAATTCCATTATTGCACCCTCATTTTTTTATTCTGGTGTTTTCAATGCACTTGTATGTGGTATTAATTATGTAAATATACTTATTGTTCATGTGCATTTATTTTACAATACCTTGGATTAAATATCTTATGTTTTCTTACATACACATTTCCATTGAAATGAATGATGTCAATGTTAAACAAACTAATGGAGAAGAAGGGACAGATGACAGACAGAAGATCAAGCTAATAAAAATGTTTTTCTTTTTATGATTGTACAAGAAGACAGTTCATTACACATGTGCTTAGATAAGTGTGTGTGGTGTGTTCAGGGTCTGTGAGGCTGAAAGGGTTAAAGTCGAGTATGGCAGCATTCTTCAGTCTGAGAAGGCTGAAACTCTCCCCGATCTAATCCACTTCCTCCCAGGAAATGGAGAAGGCGGATTTCTGCCCGCAGTGCAATTTCCTCCCTCATTCTTTTCCCCTCTCCTTCTCCTCCCCCCATCCTCTTCCTACAACCCCCCTCCCACTCCCTCTTAGAGTGGGGGTTAATAGAAGGCTTGTTTTCCAGCACATGTGTGTTTATGTGACAGGCAGGAGAGGCGATGACAAAGACGTGTTTCTGTCTGTGTGAGAGGACAGAATCCCGGGCATGGGCAGTCGCAAACTAAACAGTTGAGGAGAAGAAGAAGAAGACACTGTCCTAACCTGCACATGTGTCAGGGTCGCAGCTGTTTTGACACAAGAGTAAAACAAAGCAGGACTTCCACATGTCTGCGGATGTGAACTGACCCATCGGTTTACTTGACAGGAAACTCAACATGGACCTGTTGAACGTTCTTCCTTTTTCTGCAACAATGCAAAAGAGGAAGTGAGCTGAGGGAGTTTCCTGTGTGCCTCATCCACCCTCAGGCTTTGCAGACGCCCAGCCCAACGCCCCACAGGAGCGATGAACTTCACACTTACCAGAAAAAATACCAAGTTAAACATTGACAGACGCGTGGACAAAGCAGCAAGGTTACTCTTTGAACACAAAGCCTATCTCTTGGCTCGGCTCCAACCCCGCCTGCTGTGTGATTGGTTTAGCAACAGTGAGCCGATGCAAGCGAAACAAGGCTCCACAGTCATCAACGGCATGTTGATAGCTCCACGTTGCTTCATTTTGTTACCTTTTCAAAACAAATTTCAACATGATTTTCTTTCCTGACTCACCTCTTGACTGTTTCTTCACTCCCGATCTGATTAGCAGTTAAACTAGTCAGCCTATATCTTTATGTCCACTGTATATGAGGTTTCCTCTGAGGAGACAATTAATGGACAATCAGAGCTTCTAAACAAAAAAATCCATCACTGGTCTCATCTGATTCCAGGTGCTCTGTTTCTTTAATTCATTGTTTGAGTCTAAAAATCAAGTATACACGAACTCCTTTTCCCTTATGTTAGTGCATGTCATTGCTGATTCACACATATTTCCCAGTTGTGTCTTTTACAACATGCTACGCAGTTTATGTCTCTGTTTTTTGCATGAATCACAGACCTGCCACTTTACAGCAACTGTAAGTGTGAAGACAAATTGATATTGTCACACTGGAATTATAAAGTCAGATAGACAACACTTGGTTTTCCAACACCAGCTAGTATTAGCCAACATTTGAGCTCTCAAAGCCACAACAACTAACCTTAGGTGCTATTAGCTACTGGTCAAACCACACAAACAGAAAGTAAGACGGGGAGATGGACAGTTAGACTGCAAAAGAACAACAAGCTTCCAGGATTTGCTGGCACTGGCTCCTGGTACATGGTTCAAAGGAAGGTGTGGAAGTGAAAGTGTTGATCTGTTCCTCTACTTTTCATTCATCACAGGAGGAATGGGCCCTTAGCTCTGTCATAGCCATCACATTAACATTTTTCCTCACTTTTACAGGATCCGCCACATGACAATCAACCCCGTCTCCTCGGCTCTGATTGGCTCCCATGTTTCTCAACAGAACACTGGCATCAACTTATTAATCAATTTAACACCATTGAAAAGTCAGAAGCCACTCAGACTGAATTTTCTTTCAATGACAGTGAACATCTTACTGCAAATGTTGTTTTAATCATAAAGGATGAGAGTAATTCACCCTGCAGAAGCATTCAGGAAGCTTCAAGGATGCTGCTAATTCAATGGTTAGATGAAAAGCAGCAACCTACTGAATAAGATCATAATAAGATGATGACTGCAGTAGAAAAATGAAAAAGTAGATGGATATATGCACCACTCTGGATCCCACACATCAGCCCTTTCTTCTGTCACTGCCAGCACACATGTGTCTTCTGCTCCATGTTATCTATACCTGACTGCTGTGTAACTGTTGGGTATACCAGTGCAGCGGGTCCATCAGTTCTGGCCCGGTGGATGCGTGCACGGTTCAGGTGTCTGACCCCGGATCTGCTTCAACGCCTCCCAGATCAGAGCTGTGGCAGGACTGGGCCGGCACTCATGCAGTGATAATGGTGTATGTGTGTGTGTGTGTGTGTGTGTGTTGTCCTGATTGGATGTGATGGGTTTTAACTATTAAAGTGAGGGTGTTTATTTATTCATATTGGCTCTCCTCACTGTGATGACACCATCTTTAGCTTCTGTTTGCTCTCCACAAATTCTAACTGTCATAGAACACAGTCCCAGCTACATGTTTGATTGACAGGTGATTTGGGGGGGGGGGGCTGAGGCCACATGAAATACCACTTCAGCCAAACATAAACATTTACAGTGAAACATCCTGCAACACTGACAGAAATCAATCTGTCCCGTTTAATGACCAAGTGATCAATGCATGTAGGAGTCACTGCTCGTCTGTGAGTGTGTGAAAGAGAGAGATGGATTGTGTGCGGGGGGACTTACGCAGGTGTGCGGGCAGCCTGGCAGGCTCGTCCTCCATTCGGGTGGCTGGCCTCGCAGCAGGAGCATGGACGGGGGAGGAAGTGGAGTTTGGCAGCGGGTTCGCGGAAGGACTGAAAGAGCTCCTCTCCTGCTATGAATAGACACAGAGACACAAAGCATGGCTCACGAGGCTCCACACCACACCAGCCATGAACCCAAACATCTCCACGCTACCTCGCCTCACCCTTGCACCCACAACACCCAGCAGTACCTGTCTGCGCTGTTCACAGATCCAATAAACTGAGTAACACAGTACGAACACCACTATACCAAAAGCCACACATGCTTTAACGTGTTGCTATGCAGATTAGTAAAGTTCTAAATTGTGTCATGCAAAATTTGACAGGACAATAACCAGCAGTGCTGATGAATCAAATTTTATATTCAGTCACAATTTTGTCTCCCAACAATTATGAAAACAAGATAATGGAGATAACACCCACTATATAAACCATTCTCCATCTGCTTACTTGTTACATCTTGCCATATGTTTCAGGATACGTTAGCAGTGTAGGTAGGAGTGCATCACTCTGAGCTGTTAGGGTTAGGCTGGCTTAAATAAGAGTAATATCACATAGTACATAAAAATTCCAGCAGGCAATTCCAATACTGCTACTGGTCCCGTGTCTCACAGATGTGTTAGACATGTTAATTAAAGTAATGTTTGAAAGGGGCCATGCTCTTGATGAAATAATTTCAGATTGTATTTTATTACTATTTGGGCATTTTCAGTACATTTTAAGATACTGTGATAAATAGGGTCATTATAGTTGTGATACAGAAGTTCTATACAGTTTCATGTAGTCAATGAGCAGTCAATCTGAATATAGATCAAACATAACCATGATAATGATTTTTGCTATATAAATTATGAACAGTTTATTGGTGTCAAAACCAGAGCATTAAAATGACACGAAAAGTCAAGGTTTGATGATTTTACTACCAAAAATCTTTTTTTTTTTTTTTTTTAAATCAGAAATACTAACTGTGGTGGTTACAAATAATATCAATTAATATATTCTTGTATAGTGCAAAATCATAATCTCACACACCCTCAAGGCATCACATATAAATGTTGGATCCGTGGGTTTTTTTTTTTATGTTTGCAGCGAGTGAGTGTTCTGAGACTTATTTACTGAACTGATGATCAGATGACCAGATTACCTTGTAACTGAGGGGAGAAGATACGTGTGGATTTCTCATTTCAGTTACAATCTTGTCAGTGAAACTCCCTCATGTAAACTCCATCATGTGTGTCCTGTTAACTGCTCAGTAACAATCAGCTGTGGTACTAAATACCTTCAGTTAACATCCTCCTTTCACATTAGCCATCATCTTCCAGTTTGTACATGTAAGGCCATGAATTTATGAATTTCAGTTGCCATGTTCAGCCACATCTTTTATAAGTGATCAATGTTTTTAAGTCAGTCATCAATCCAACACATCATTTCTTTCTAAGTTTCATCTCCTGATTCCTCTTCGTCTTATCTGAGTCTTCATTTTTAGTTTTGGTTGTTGGTCCTACACCTTTTAACAATGCTAATAACACAATAGTAATCATAACGATGGTAATGTGATGGTGAAAACAGTGGTTAGCTGCAGTCTTCCTCAGGATAGTCTGACTCTGCAGTGGTACAGCTCATGCACTAAATCTAGGTCTAGGTATGAGGTTTTCCACTTTGTGGTCACTCTCTGTCAACTGGTTTCCTTCCCTGCAAATGAGGACAGAGCAGACGCCATCACCTCAGCCTTCTCCCTCCAGCCTCAGGCCTGCTCTGAGACCTGCACACCAACTGGATGGACCAGGAATTTCCTGTGTGGAAGTAATCTCTCAGTACTCTTATCCTCTTCTTCCCCTAGTTGCACATATTTATGAATATTCTGTTGTTCAGAGAGAGGAAGGAGCTTCTGCTGCAGCTCTGCACAAACTGGGACTGAGAGTGTCGTGAAGACAGCAGAGCAGAGAGAGACGGCTGTGATGGGACTGGGCTGCAGGATGGAGGTGAGGGGAAGTCCAGTCTGCCGGCTGTTAGGGTGGAAAACTTCTGCATGAAACTGCAACCATGTAGTGACATCAGACTCAGTAATGTGAAGACCTCACACACTAAACACCACATTTTACTCAGTCACCAGAGATTCTGCAGTGTTTTTGTCTCGGGCTGATCAATGCATCTAGAATAATACTTCACTGTTGTTGATGCTAATAATCATATCAGTCAATACTCTGTGAACGTATTGTCCGCGACAGGCTGCGGCTTCAACATGACAACTTCAGATGTGTGACAAACACAATCAACAAACACTCCCTCACTTTGTGGTGGATGTAAAATTTGAAACAGGTGAACTGGATGTTAAGTTTCTGTAAACACAGAGTCGTTCTGTTTACACACTCTGTAAATAAACTGTCTTGTACACTATTGATTGTTTGTTTTTGACCAATTTAAAGTCCATAAAATTAGGGAAAAAATCAAAGCGATCTTCCTGTGTGTCCATTTGTTTCACTAACAAGTTCATCAATCAATCCTCTACCTCCTCTTCTCTGTGTCACGTCAATGTAAACCAAACATTAATATCATTTCAATCAACAACACATATCTGTGTGAATCCTCGTTTGTCCAGGTCAAAGGCATCTCTTGGCAACTGGACTCAATTTTGTGTTTGAAGACGTTTCGCCCTCATACAAGTGGCTTTATCAGTCCTGTAGCCTAAACTGGCTAATCTGACATGTAACAACATGTAACAAGCTATCAGTAGTGATTGACTGTTCCATGTTGGAGGGGTGAAGTGATTGTTATTTGCAGCTTACTAAACATAAAAAAAGAAAAGTAGCCAATCATAGTATGTGGATTATCTAAGGATCCACAAACCATTTGAGACTACACTTCTCCGTCCCTATATGTGCTTTATCACTGGTCAGATCAGAGTTACAGTTTTCCTGCTGTGAGCTGAAGGCCAGTGGAGTTTACCATCTCCAGCTCTGCTACTCATCCGTGTGCTCTACCTCGCGCTCTCACGCCGCCTTTCATCACTTTTGGTGGCGGTAAATCAAACGTTTTGCGCGTCACACGCAGTCACGACTTCTATCACCATCATCATCCTCATCATCATCATCGTCAGCGGCACAAGCGAACGCGCGGAGCCGCGAGCAACAGATGACGAGCAAAAACAAAAGTGAGCCGTCGCTCCGCGTCTGCAGCAGGTGATGAGCGGCTCGGTGAGTCCCGCAGGAAGCAGCCGCACACCAACCGCTCCAGAGGCGGCGGGAGGGCAGACAAAGAGCCGCCGTTACCTTGGTCGCAGCGGAGGAGGATTCAGACATTATCTCCACTCAACTTCTCTCCGTCTCCTTCCACTTTTCCGTTCCGCTCTCTCTTCTCTGTCCGTCCCTCAGCGTCGGCAGCCGCTCGGTGCTCGGCTCGGTACTACGGGAGAAGTTGTTGGGTTTTTTTTTTCTTCATGTATTCGCTTCGTTGCGTTTTATCTGTTCAGCTCCATAGCGACACGCCGAGTGAAAACTTCTTTTGTCTGCGACTGTTTTCCTTCACATGCCGGCAGCGCGCTGGTTAATAATCCCTTCCTGGAAGAGCGAGGCAGAAGAGAGAGAGACAGACCACGGACACCTCTCTCTCTCTCACACACACACACACACGCACGCACACACACACACAAACTCTCTCTCTCTCTCTCTCTCTCTCTCATTGATCTGGATGTGTGTAAAACGGCGAAATGACGTGAATTCCCAGCACCGAGCCTTGCCCCCTTTTAAAGGGAAACCCAAAGCAGGAAATCGCAGCAGGTCGCGCTGCAGAAGCATAACTAGGCTACACACTGACAGACACACACACACCTATTCACAGGTTTTGATGTATTTGTGTTACTGTAAATAAGGTTACACAACAGGCAACACCTTAACAAACCTTAATCAACCTTTAAGATATAGAAACTCCAGTGAGAGTGTTTCAAATTAAGATAAGACATTACTGCCCAAACTTTAATCGTTCAAAAACCAAATAACATGAAAGTCACTATTAAGTTTAATTCATAAACATGTGGTCTTGAAAATTAAAAAACAAAAAAAGTAGTATTTAGAGGATTTCTTTTTAAAACAACAGGTAAGTGAGCCAATCAGAAGAGACTATGCTCTGATACTCTCATCTGATTGTCTGGAATGTTTTCTGAGTGATCCAATAAAAATATAGCAGCCTTAGCAATATTGGAGCCCTTGTATGATTGAAAAAAAAAAACACTGATGATGGGCACAAGCATGATGATTCATACATTGTGCTTTCTCCTGCTCCTCTTCTTTTGCCCTGTGCACCTGATAATTTTGTGGGTTTTGACTCATTATGCAACAGAAACTCAAGGCAGACATATGCAACAGTCGTTGATCAGGCCTTATATCACACACGCATTGGTTACATGCCTTGAAAAAGAAAAGAAAAGCAACAGAAGTCTATAGTATCTAAACTCTCTTGCAATGTTTCCCCTGGTATTTTGTGACCAACGGGACTGTCTATGTTGCCTAAGCCACAGGCCATCCCTGTACAGCAGACAAACCAAATCATGAGAGACTGGGTCTGGGCCCAGGTAGTTAAGGCTTGGGATGTGGCTAAGGGCAGTGATCGCTTTGTTGTAACATCACAAAGTTACAGATGTCCTGATTGCTGGTTTTAAGGCTCAGCTTTTGAATACATGCTGTGTGCATTTCTCTATGGACGTTCATATAACCTAGACCTGCCTTATAACCAAACTACACATGGAGATCTACTTTGATACTATACATGACTTTTTAGAAATCTCTTAGAAAAACAGTACAAGAAAATTAAAACAAGCTCGCAGAAAAAGTATATAATACTAAAAATATTTGTTCTCACGTTTATAATGCAATACAATTACTAGTATGTAAGGTTCACATATAATAGACCTGAACAAATAAATGAATACTGCATTGGCAAAATATTAAAGTTGCACCTATCAGATGTACATGAATTAAATGACTGTGATGTCAAAGCTGTTGTTAACAGTAACAAACTCACAGTAAATTTCCTCCACTATAACCTCAGTGCTACACATTTTAGCTTCTTTTAGCGTATTGTTTTGATTTGCAAAGCATTACTTTATTGTTTTTTTTGCTTCAGTCTCATTGCTCCCTTTGACTGTTTTTCTTGCAGTGTCAGAAATATATTTATAGTGACAAAGATCTGAAAAGTCTATTGTACACTACTGGCTGGGCATGAATAGTTCTGCTGCGTTGTCTGGATGTATATACATGCAAATTCAATTGTTTGCTACTTTATTAGTTGAAAAATGTTCAGTTTACGGCCCCTTGGTCCTTTGCACAAATCATCACCACTGAGAAAAGTTTGCTGGTATAACTTCCCTTTACAGATGATTGACAGCATGGCTTTCACTATCACAGGTGGGCAATAAGGTAAAGTTGTTCAGACTTTTGTGCACCTCAAGCCTCCAGAACAGTTTTAATTCTACTTGTCATAGATGTTCCATGTGTGTAGAACCATTCAATAGTGTTTGGGTGAGAGCAGCAGAGAACACTGTCTAACATGCCAGGGTGTCCCTTATCAGCTGGCTTAAGATCTGTAAACACAGGAGGTCGTAGCATCAGACTTTACAGACAGACGGCAAAGGTTACTGGACTTTTACTTAAAACCTCCTGATGTCTGAAACTGTCAATCAGTGAAAATTCCCCATGAATTCACTGAACCATTGTGACTATTATGAATTTATATTAATTATATTGTGAACCATTATTGGCAGTAAATCTGGATTACTTTACAGCATGAAACATTAAGAGAGAGACTGACGTTCGTCGAAAGCAGTGAAACCTAAAGCTTCAATGTTAATAGTTACATCAGATGGTGGAAGGGGGCATAAAGAATAATGGGAATATCCATTTCCCGTATATACATATTCTTCAAGAAGGTGGATGGGGACAGGAAGCAGCAAGGCTGATAGGAAATCTGCCCCAAGGGGCCCAAGAGCAAAGACAGTTGAGTGATGCTGAAGGGGAATGGATTCATGCTGACACTGAACATGGACCTGGTAAATAAACTGAACTGGTGCAGGTCTCAAGGATCACAATGAAGCTACGCATCTGTATTCAGAGCAACATTAAATGGCCTCTATTTCATCTGGATAGCTGTAGAAATAAAATTACAAATGTCCTGAATTCAGTTTCATGTTTTCACAAAAACATGAAATTGACATAGGCAGTGGGACAGATATTGCTTCAATGGGATTAAAATAATCAGGTTAAAAAAAGTGACAAACGTAATCTTGCACAGCTACTGTAAAACCGCATTGATATCCCATGCATATTCCATACACAAATAAAAGTAGATATGAACAGTCTTATATTTTGACATATATGTTCGGCCCATAAAATATGTTCATGAATGTTTATATATATAAACAGTATATATATAAAAGTATGTGTAGATTTTATGGAGGGTCCAAGGTCTGAGTTCCCATAATGAGAGTTTAAAATTTAAGAAAAACATTAACTCACATATAATTTATATTATTTATTTTAAAACGTGCACATTAAATCTATATTGCTACATATATCCATATTATTGGGCTAAAACATGTTGGAACCATATAAAAAAGTATATGGATAGCCTACAAGTCGACTATGATATACCTGTATGTAAATCTATATCTTCAAAAACGCAGGGGGGTTGTATAAGCGTGGTAATAATACAGGTTACATCACTATTGATATAGGGATACTGTCAATTCAATGTCAATTCTTTCCTAAGCATTTTGATTAACTAATAAAAATACATAAATTTAAATAAACATCAAAAAAGTTACTTTTCTGACTTTTCTTTTCTTAATTCAACCATTTTTCTTCTTTTCATAGAAATACTCCTAAATTTATAGCTATAGTCAGTGTCTCTACCGGACAATGCATCTGATCCGTTGAAACGTCCTCCACTCTGCAGCTGTGGGCTACAGCAGAAAGGACGTTGAGAAACTGGGTTAGAACGTCATGTAATACGGTGGCGCCCCCCAGTGGAGAGCGGTGAGGCTACAGCATCAAGCACAGCTGCTGAGAGTTAAGTTTCGGTTTCCAATCTGCAGAAATGATACAGAACTTTCCTTTCTTCCGTGTGATCAGCAGCAGTCCGCCGTCGGCCGCCGTCTTGTCTGGAGAGACCCGGGAAAAGCCTTAAATATGGAGGATTCGGAAATACTGAGGTTTATCTGCGCCAATCAGGGAGCGGTCAACACCGACGACCTGTTGTTTAACCTGTGCTCCGGCGACTCTACCAAACTGTCGCAGGTCATAGGGAACCGAGATCTGTTTGTGTCCTGTGTGGTCAACGGGCAGCCCAAAGTGGTGGTGCGAAGCGGCCTGAAGCTGTGCAGAGTCCGGGACTGTGCGGTGCCGTGCAGGGGGCTGCACCTGTGTAAAAACTTCCTCTTCAGCGGATCTTGTCGGTTCAGGTAAGCTATTAAAATGGAGGTGAGTCAGTGCAGGCCTCGACTCAGCGGCAGCTGACAGGCGCGCGGCACAAAGCAAACAGTTCTGAAACACTGCCGTTGTTTAAAATCGGACAACTGTCACATTTTGTACGTTAAAACTCGTTCACGAAGTCGTTTTAGTCATGTGACTGTCCTCGGCTGGTTTAAAACCCTTGGCAACCACGGTGCGTTTACACCCTGTCGGGAAAGTCCGACATTTGTCGTGGACAGACATGTTGTAGACAAACTGCCACATTGAGCCGCTGAAGTTTTGGTTGTAGCTCGTAGAACTCGCCTTTTTACATTTCATCACGGTTTAAAGTGCTAGGAATGAGGATGTAGCCTGTCGCGACTGTTTGACCTAGATGACACAGTTGGAGCAACAAGCCACTCTCATAGGTATTAATAGCAACTGATTTTTTTTAGTGTAATGCATTTTAGCTTTTCAAGAAAATTGTCAGTGTATTTTAACAGGAATGTTAGAAAACTGAGGAGCAGCTTCCTCTGAGTCCCAAAACTGAAAAAACCTGTGTGGGACATAACAGGATATGTAGTTTTTATTTGCAGTCTCTTTGTTCCTCCTCCCCCTGACCTGTGAGTGTCATTAACTGTCGCATCTACTGACTGCAAACAGAAATGGTCAACTCGTCATGAACCGAACACATGATGTGTTCAATGAGCACACAGCTGAGCACTGATAGTGACCTTCAGCCCTTTTATTCTGTCAGCGTTGATAAGTTTTGCATGAGTCAGGAATAGAAAACCATGGAGAGCCTAGCCCAGCATCTGCTTGAACAAGTCATTCTTCACCTGAGCCACTGTCTATTGAAATAACTCAGTACTGTGTTCTTTGACAGGGGGAGATGCTGCTTCTCCCATGAGTTGATGTCTTTCCACAACAAAGAGATATTAAGACAGTATGCGCTGGAGTTTCTGGACAGAACCGAGCTGTGTGTATTACTCCTGCAGAGTGACTCCTCACTCCTGCCTCAAGTGAGTTTGACAACATACACAAGGCCCATTCGTATCAGATAGAGTGAGCATCACACAAGGGGTCACCCTAAATATAGTACAGTTATTCAAAAATAATATTTTTGAATAAAGGTACTCAGCATTTGAATTGTCCTAGAGCAGACATGTTTACATCAAAATATGTCCATTCAGTTATAAAAGTTTGTTTTTATTTGCACTAGTGATATCTGATACTAATGTTGTTTCTTCATGTTATGGTAGTTATAATTTTTTTGTGTGCAGCTTTTCTTCCACTGGCTGTGTATTCTTTGCCACATTGATTTGCCTTTAAATGATCCCTGGGGACAAATAAAGCTTGTTGACTTTATGTGGATAACATCTGCATACATCATAAAGGTGCTCTCCACTGGGAAATAATGTGTTGTCAACAAGCACTTCACTGTTTGCTAATATTTCCCTTGTTTTTGCTTTGTTAGATTGCTAACATATTTACTCCTTGTCAGATATGTCACGACTACAACAATGGTAATGGAGAGTTTGGCCGGTGCCAGGAATTAGATGGTTGCAAGAGGCTGCACATCTGTGAGAGGTCCCTTAGCGTTGACTGCACCTGCCACAGGAATCATGACTTTAATGCACCACAGCCAAAAAGAATCCTGCAGGAGAAAGATGTCCCAGACAACATCATTCACTCTCTGAAGTTTGTTTACTCAAATAAAGAGGCTTTAAGGTTTTCTGATGGCAAGAGCAACGCGAGCAACAGGGGCAGCAGAGGCTTCAGAGGCAACAGAGGCAACATGGGCAACAGGGGAATCAGGGGAATTAGGGGAAACAGGGGCATTAGGGGGAACAGAGGCATAAGGGGAAATAGAGGAAACGGAGAGAACCAGTACCGGGTCCACCGAGCCCATTCCACAAGCGACATCCTGGTTGACCTGGACGACTTGGATCTGTACACGGAGGACGGACGGAGCGAAGGAGCCCACAGTCCACAGCCACTGTTGGACTGGACCGACGACATCTCTGCTGCCACCTCTGCCAGCAGCAATGAAGTACCATGGCTGAATAAAACCTCAGCAGCTGCCCGAGGTAGAGGAGGTTACCGCGGCAACAGAGGCACCCAAGAGCTGAAAAAAACTCGTTCCACACATGATTTAATGGACGGCAATGATGGAGCAAACAGAAGACTAAGACAAAGGCCTGCCAGAGGTAAACAGATGGGAGAGTGGATTAAAATTGCTTGTCTGAAAGAAGTGTGAAAATAGGACAGCCAGTCTTAAAAGGCAGTGTCCCTTATGTTTGATTCCACAGATAAAACTGAGATCTGCATGTATTTCATCAAGGGATACTGTAAACATGAAGGTGAGTGTAATAACTCCACTCATTCTCTCATTCTGATTCATTCAGTTGGATCTGGTTTAATGATTTATGTCTCTTCAGATGAGAAGTGTTTTAAAGCCCATGACAAGATGCCATACAGGTGGCAAGTGAAAGAGGAGGATCAGTGGACCACCTTGGCTGATAATGAGGCCATAGAGAGGGACTACTGTGACCCAAAAAACACATACAGGTACCTTCAACTGACACGCCATACACTCATAGTTTTGTGATTTTTAGAAGGTGCTTTTATTCCATTTATTTCTTTTCCTGTGCTGCAGCATGTCATGCAGTTTACTTGAGTTTATTTTTTCCTGTAAGGAACTTGTGTATTTCCTTCAAATCCTCCTTACATTGTGGTATAGTAGAACCTGAGTTTACTGAGTGTTTTGAATATACTCTTCTGTTGTGTTGTTTGAACTGTTGATCCATAATTACATATTTGGTTGTAAGAAGCAAATATGGACTAAAGCGGCTGTCACAGTGGTGTGATGGTTAGACTCTACACCTCTCAGCAAGACCATTCTGGGATGCTGGGTTGCTCTCCTCGTGCTTGCGCAGGGGGGGCGTGCCATTTAGCCCAGTTGGTACAGCAGGCACCCCATATGCAGAGGCTACGGTCCTCGCTGCAGCCGGCCCTGGATTGAATCCTGACTCAGGTGGCGCTTTGCTGCGTGTCCTTCCCCCTCCCTCTGCCTCCCATTTCCTGTCTCTCTCTTGACCATACTATCAATTCAAGGTGAAAAAGCCCAAAAATATACTTAAAAAAAAATCATAAGCCACATGATGTGAGATCGGTCAAAAGTCTGAATAGATGACTCATGCACTTCTTGTTTTATATTTCTTCTGATTCTGAATTGTTGGATGTGATCATAAAGCAGTAGAGCACTATTCACCATTCATCAGAGGTGTTACAGAGAGGCACGTGTCATTCAGTGCATTCAGTCCATATTTCCACTTTAATGCTGTACCTTGAAGAAGATGGAGGAAGTTTAGTGGATTTACAGGGAACAGCTACATTTCTTGTTCGTGTTAACAACATGAATTGTGGGTGACTGAGTGACTGTTGCTGTCTCCAGTGGCACCACCCCACCTGTGCATTTTGACACGATGACCTGTGAATTGAACAAAGTGCGGCGTCTCTCCACCATTAACTCTTTGACTGAGCCAACCTTCATGCACACCACAGAATGGCTCTGGTACTGGGAGGACGAGTTTGGAAAGTGGAACATGTACTCATCAACTGCTGTGAGTAACTGAATATGTAGTCAGTGTTAACAGGTGAGAAAACATCAGCTTTACGATCAGACAACACATGGGCATCTATCTTTATACTGCACAGACTAATGCAGGTTTATTTAATCATTTTAAAGACCTAACTGCAGCTGTCAGTATTAGTGAAACACTGGAGGTTGATCTGAATATTTTTTTCCCATCATTTCTCATAATTACAGTTGTTATGTGATGTGATGTGAATACAGCATGGCTTCACTCTGCTGGTTGCCTGGTATCATTATAAAACCCACACTAGACATGTTTTTGACATGTGTTTATTTTTTTGTGTTTTTATATTTGCCTCATTTAGGTAGGTTAGTGGAGGTTGAGTATAGCACTAACTCAACATAGAAAGCAAGCCACCAGAGTAGCCCAGATCATTGAGCAGTCATAAACCAGAAGCTAGCTGCTTCCATGTTCCCACTGAGATATAGCTTTCCCTCAATGCAGAGCTATGCCAACCACAGCCGGTGCTACGGTCATATTTATCCATCATCTCAATGCTAACTCCTAGCAATAAGGCAACGTGTGTTTTGCTGCCCTGCATGAAGCAGCTCTGATTGGACAGAGACGCTGCTTTGGGTTAAGTCACCTGTCTTTGTTTTTGACAGAAAATATAAACATTATTGTATGTTTTCTCTGGGCAGTAATCTTCTCATGCCAAACAGTGGTGGCTTCCTATCCAACAAACTAATGATTCCTGCAGAACTGGCCTCTGTGCTGGACTATATATTTACCACTGAACATGTCATAGAACTTATTTCATTCAACTTACATGTAGAAGAGTGTAAAACAACACTAATGGTATGTTTTAAAACATGTAGGAGTAAACATTTTTATAAGTCTTCAGGTTCACATTGTTTCATCTGAATTTCCCTTTGGGGATTAATTAGGTAATTTTTATCCTACAAATTTGACGATTACAAGTCAGAACACGGGCAGAACTTTATCATTCAAAGGCACCAAGTGGCTGCTAGTTGGTGGTTCTGATGGCAGATGCATCACTGTATCACAGGCTGGTGGACACAAGGCAGCAGACATGGACAGTGCTAAACTGGAGCAGAAGTTTCTTGAGAACGACAAAGATGTAGTGGAGTTCACTGCTGGTTCACAGTCATACTCACTGAGTTTCCAAGGTAAACAAAGATTATACATTACACATATGATTTATGTGTTGACGGTTAAGAAAATATCAATATGATTTTTATATCGTATATATTTTTATTTACCTCAGACATGATACAAACAAACAAGCATTATAGTACCAAGAGGCTTGTGAGAAGACGCCCCCTGTTTGTGTCTGCAGCTGATGTCCGAGCGAAGAAAGGGAGGTACGACAACACTATTACGTCACATTGGTCCAGTTTCTCAGTCATCATCACAATTAAACTAATATGACCTTTGCTCATTGTCTTCAGACGACCTCAGCTTCAACCAAACCTTTACGCTACACCACACCACTGGGACAAGAATCAGATCCCTGAAACAGGATACCGGGTACTGTGAAATGTCTTTTAAATTCAAAATGGCTGAGTTGTTGAGTAAAGGGTTTAGGTTCAAGTAGCTTGGCATGTTTCATATGCTTACCAATTTTTATGCACAAAATATGTACTTCCTTACCAGGCAATTGTCATGAGAATAGGACAGATGGTCAGACAACTTGAGAATGCCTCTGCCTGTTGCTGGCATGAAGCATAAAAATGACCTAATACCCAAAAATCATCGATCAATCTATCTAAAAATGTCATCTTTATCAAGAATGACCTTCTCTTCTCATCCTTACTCTTCAAAATTAAATAAAAAATCCAACTCTTCAGACGTGTTTCCTCTGATATGTATGTGATATGATGTTGTTTAAATATATTATGGAATTACATATAAATATGTAATTACCAGTAATATATCATCAAAGTTACTTAAATATAATCTCTTTTTTGATGGATTAAAGTGACATTTCACAACTAGTATCTCTGACAACTTTAATTTTACATCAGTAAAAATGTATTATTCAGTGAATGAATCTCCTGTTCCACATTTTAAACAACTACTTGATGACCTGTGTCATATCTGGTGATCTTTGATTTTGTAAATTCATTTACATCGGATCAAACCTTAGTGAAATTCCAATGTTCCCCAAAACATAAACAGATTCTGGTTCTGTTACTGGTTCTTCTGATTTTAACAGTGTAGAATTAGATTTCTGCAGACTGCTCTCAGTAACTTTTTGTGTGTGTTCTTATAGCTCAGTCCTGAAGAGCTGTCCGAGCAGTGACACATCAGGTGCTAGTTTTTTGGAGTTTGGATGGATGTCTTCTGGACTCCTGCAGATTCACCATCTCCACTGTTAGATGTATCTAATAATATACTTTCAGTATTCAGTAGTCATCCCTGCTCACCTATGTCATTCTTTGTTGCTTTTCTGTTTCTTTGTTGTCTGATACTAAATTGTGTCTATTAAATTTGTGGAATATCTTATTTTGTTATAATAGAGGTTATAGTTGAAAACCAATGTCATTTGAACATATCTAACATTCAAGGCAAAGATGTAAAAAAAAAAAAATCGACAACTTCCTATTTGTGTGAATGTTGTGTAATTGCTTGTACAAATTAATCCTATCGTTTACTTTTATATCATAAATAATTAAAGTGTGTAATTATTCTGGCACAATCTTACTATTCTTAATCATCACTTTTATGCTCTTGTCTTTGACTCTTATGGATTGGGCTTGTATGTGTACTGTGAGAGCTGCATTTTATGTTTCACCTGCCTGTTTACCTCAATTATTTGCCATCAAATAATTGGAATTAATATAATGTAATTACTTAAACTTTTCAAAAACAGGAGGAAAACATCTGAATTTAAAGAATATTATGAATTTCTAACACTTGTCTCTGTGTTTTAGTCTAATTTAAGTCTGACTCATTTGTTCTTTAATGACTGAGCTAATCATGTTGTGTCAAGGCATCAGGGATTCATTCACAGCACAATACTTTGCTCAACAACACATACGAAAATAAACTCTTGGTCTCCTCATTTATATTCAGTTTCTATATTGGTAAAAAGGAGTCACAGTCAGGATCAAGGATAATCATCACACATCACATTTTACTAATTGTTGATCTAATTAATTAAATCAAATGAAAACATAATCAGTTGAGTCATTCTTTGCTCTAAATGTCATCATAAATAGGGTTTATGTGAATTACCGTATAATACAAAGCTCATATTCCTTTCAGTTAAATTATCGTTAAATCTCAAGATCAGTGTGACCTTTTTGACCCCATGAATCCATACACCAAGTTAACTTCAATGTCTACATGGCTTGATCCATCTCTGGTACCTTCATGATTGTGGTGGCCATGTTGTTTTCTTGTATTTATTGAAGTCTGGACTAAACACCAAACCAAATATCTTGTAAGTGTAAACCTACCTGGCAATAAACACTTTTTTCAGACTCCGCCTTTGTGATGATGTCATCATCCACTCCGGCTATTATATTTGTATGATGAACTGGGCTGAAGTATTGCCTGATAATGCTGTGGAGTGATGAGCACTTACACCTTTTGAAGAAGTATTCAAGATGATGAAATGTAATGACCACATCTTATTGCTGTCTCTAAGCAGATAAACAAATAACTGTTTGCAGCTGGAAGCTGTGCCTGAGTTTGTGAAACTGAATCTTTTCTCTTTGGTGTCGTTTTTTTCCAGCAAATGTCCCTCCAGAGATCCTCAGATGAATTTAAGGAGGTTGAAGCTCTGTTCTGTAAAACCATGAGAGGCTTTGACGTCGTCAGCATTGACAGGATCCAGAACAAGGCTCTGTGGGAAGTCTTTCAGTGGTATGTACCTGATGTTCTCTGGCCCAAAATTGTGTTTTGCTTGGTTGTCATTGCATCTGTCTTAGTGTTAAAGTGATTGTTGAAATAATAATTACACACTACATGGGCAGTACATGGGATTGTAAGTTGAGCAGTTTGATTTGTTAAGCTAAGAAACTTCATTTTAGTGAGGTATTGTAAATAGTGTTTTGTTTTGCTGATGTCTCTTGTGTTTTGAAAGGAGTGAAATGAGGGGATTAACTCAGGTGTTATGTTTACATCAACACTGAACAGTGCTGATTTGACCAGAGAGTGACTTCACGTTGAACCCTTTCCCATTGTATACATGGTTAGATGTTTTTATTTCTGGATTTGGAGCTCCAGATTTCCAGAAGTTTGGCTTGGTGTCACAGACATATGATAGATGCCCTGGGGTTAGGTTGATGGTATCGTTTTAAATGTTGCTGCCACAAACAATTGTGGTATGGCATTTTTGCCTTTTCTTTTGTGAAGGAAGGTTCAGTCAGTGTTCACCATGCTGAGGGTACGGTAGCCCCAACAGGTCAATTAAAATGCAAGAGCAAAAACATGAATACAAAAGGAACAAAGTCGGAAACAGCAACAAAACAAATACAAAAGCCATCTGGGCCACCATACATCAGGCAGGAAGCACGGAAACCTTGGAGTTAATAACCTTAAATGTCCTCTGACTTTTCTTTCCTGGTTTTGACATCATCACACTGTTGTGCAGTCAAACCTCACATTGTCTGTCTTAATGTTGGCTCAGATAGATCCTAAATGTACCATCTTTATGCTCTGTGGTTTCTTTGTTCTTCGATGAAGGCAGAAGAATCAGATGAAGACCAGCAATTTTGGATGTGCTCCGGCAGAAGAGAAGCTTTTTCATGGCACTGACTCGAAGTATATAGATGCCATCTGCCTCAACAACTTTGACTGGAGACTGTGTGGAGCTCATGGAACAGCTTATGGCCAAGGTGAGAGAAAGAAGGCCACCTTGGTTTAATAATGTTCAAAGTGCACCAAATTTAAAAGGAACAGTTCAGCATTGTTGTGTTCTGTTCTTGTTTAGTTAAAACTGACCAAACAAATGACTGCTGATTGAAGAGAATCATTTGTAATGATTAGACGTTATTAGGTGTACCCTTGACATCTTTCCACAAACAGTATTATGGGATGTTTTCTAATTTTAAACCCAAATATCTGTATTTCCTTGTTCTAACCCAGGTAGTTACTTTGCCCGGGATGCTAAATACTCCCACAGCTACACTGGTGACTCGAATGTCAAAGCCATGTTTGTTGCACGGGTGCTGGTGGGAGATTTCACCAAAGGATCCTCTAGCTACCGCAGAGCTCCTTCGAAGGATGGTGGAGACGTCAACTTCTTTGACAGCTGTGTGGATGATGTGCTCAACCCCTCCATCTATGTTGTGTTCAAGGAGCACCAGATCTACCCAGAGTACCTGCTAAAATACAAGGCAACGCACCCGCTAGTTAGTTCACACAGTACTACAACAGCAGCTTCGACACCCAGAACGGTGTCTACCCAGCAGGCAGTAACGGTCAACCCACGCCCTACACCTTCATATCAACCCAAGGCACCAGTTCCACCCAGCATACCCTCATACATCAGTACCCTAGCAAGTCAATCCAGACCATCCTCATTCAAATCCAGCACATCAGCTCAACCCAACATATCCTCTTACCAACATCCCACACCCACTCAACCCAGTACATCTTCATACCAAACCAGCAAATCAGCACAGTCCAGTACATCGCACTTCCAACCCAGCTCAAGCACTTCTCGCTATCGTCAAGTTTCTCCTCCTCCTCCTCCTCCAGCAGCAGGGAGAAGTTCTGACTCCTGTGTCATTACTTAGGTGTAAAGGTGAGATCTCTGCTAAAATAGGACTGTTTTTTCATCTCTGAAGGAGCTCACACAGAATGCTCTGAACAATTTAGTAACAAGAGTAAAAGCACCAATATCCTTCTGAGCCCACAGTGAGGGGTAGAGTGGCTCTTATGCTGCCTATCACAGTGTCACTGAAAAGGCTCATTTATTTGGAAGCTGAAGTAATACTATGACAACGCCCATACGATGATGTTTTCATTTTATAATGGAATTTACCTACACATGAGAATCATCCAGACTAAGACACCTAAGAACATATACATAAAAGAGCAATCACATACACTGAGCTTGTTGCAAAAGAGATAAAGATTTTAAAGCAAAAAATTGTAGTATGGAAATTGTTTAAAATTATTAACGTCACTGATGAAGGTCTACTACAAACAAAGTACCTTGAACAGGAAATATTCTAATATATGACAGATGCTGAGTTTAACAGCTGTAAAAATAAACAGTTCATTAAATGTTATATATGTTAAAGAGCTGAAATAATCACTACATTAAATATACATAAAGAGATGCTGCTGTGTCCTGTCCACTTAGAATGATAAGTAAAGTACATTAAAGTACAGTAAATCTTTCGCTAAGTCAGCATAATTTTTATTTGACAGTGCTGGGGTTAGGGTTTGAATATTATGATTCCACAACAAATGAAAATATTGCCTTTGTGTTGTTGAAAGGTTCATACTAATGATTTTGTGTATTGAAAATAAAGATTATATATTCACAGTGCCTTTCACACATACAGTTTTATTTTCAAGTTGACAGAAGCAGCAGTGTTGCTGTTGTAGCTGCATCTCTGCAAAGTGAAAACACCAGCTGTGTTGGGCCTTTTAGTGATATGAAGCAGAGCATAAAATATCACTGTGAGTGCTTCCTGTGACACCACATTAGGCCTGCAAATCACCCCTCCTCCGCTCAACACACACACACAGAGGGATACACTACCATCCACCTCCTGTTGTGCGTCGTGATGAGCTGCAGTGTGAATGCTAATTTGTCGACATTTTAAGAAGGGATTTCAGTGGTGTTATTCACCCAGGCTTCTTCCACCAGTGGTGACTGATGCATACTGTTGTGGACTATTATTCTATTCAATCTTAAACCGCCTATTTGTACCATGTACATGTTTTAATATAATGCGTGATGAGTGACATAATCGGTCAACGCAGTGTTTCAACCTTGAACTGCAGTGAACTAATCACAGTCTCTAATCATTAACAGATTAAAGCAGCCAGGGTTTCATACATCAAAAACTAAAGGAACCAATCCTGTCAACTTGTGGGGACAAGTTGTCAACACAGAGTGAGTTAGAACTAGAAAAAGCAGTTCCAAAAGGAAAATGGGTGTGAATGCTGAAAGCCGATCACCATTGCTGAAGCCATGCTGAATTTGCATAAGAAATTGATAAAGAGAGCTACTGGGGGAATGACATGCAATAGAGATTACTAAATCAAGAATTGAACCCATGACCTCATGATCAGCGTACTGATGTTGTAACCACTCAGCCACAGAGCTTCTAGTAAGCAGCATTTTACACTCTCTTGAATCAAAAATGGTAAAATGCTAGCCTTGTGAACACTTTGCAAGTTGAATCAAGTCTATAACTAAAAGTATGTTAAAGTAGTTAAAGTTGGAAGAGGCTGACGACCAGACTGTTGTCATTCATTTCAATGTGATCGTATGCACCAAACTCCAGTATATAATCACTGCAGAGCTCAGGGCTGCTGCTTGTTGTGAAATCCAGGAGAGGGCAGGACAGGATAAGAAATGTGTGTGCATGTGGCTGATTTGGTACACATGTCAGTGATCAATGAGTTAAGATATTCACAGATTCGAACTTCCGGGATCAATAAGTCACAGGCGAAACGTTGTTCAAACACAAATGATGCCTCTTTCCCATCGTAATAACTTAGACTACGAGCTACAAAGACCAAAAACACGATTTTTACAAAAGCAAGCCGTCCTCCGAAGCTGGATGAATAACACTGGTCTCTGTGTGCAGCCAGCAGCCAGACGAGTGCACATGGACCGTCTGCAAATTGCAATACAAAAAGGAAGACGTTGCAAACAAAAATCAGTAACTCCACTGTTACAGTATAGAGACTCCAAAGTCAATCCACACATCTACAGTCTCCTCATGGTCATGCTACAACAGATGTTTTTAAAAATATGCTTTTGCATAATTTTTGTGATTTTTTATTAGGAATAATAATCAATAACTGACCAAAGGGTGAGTCTCTATACTGTGTGAAGTTAAGAATTACCACAATAAAAGTGAGTGGGTCCAATATCATTGGCCCCGAAAAGTGGGTGGGACTTGTCCCACCAGTCAGAGCAAAATGTGCATGACTACCACCACCACCACCACACACACACACAGACAAACATTGTGTTCACTTTGTTTAATAACATATTAATATTAATTGAAAATCTTTGAAACATTAACGTTGTAACTCAGTGATTATTATTTTTGTCTTCTAATTTCTAACTTCTCAGGTTTACACACTTGTAAAGTCATGTGAATGATTGTTGCAGTCAAATTCAAGACATTGCAGCACCTTCAAACACATGATGACTGGAGACAGGCGAACTGACCGGACCACACTCATCTCATGAACCGCTCCACACCTTCACCATCGCTTCATTTGCCATCGGCTCAGTTTCACCACATTTCCTCCCTCTTTTCCAACTTTCACTTTGTAATTCTTCCCTTTAGCTTTATCTGAGGTCACTTTATCTCCCAGCCATGGCTGCAGCTCAGTGGGAACTGGCAATCTGGAGGCCGAAATGCCACTGACGCTGACAAACATCCTACTACCTTCTTTTATACTTAATCAGTTTTAATCTCCGTAATGTTCTTGGTTTAATATATATACTTTTTTAAATTCTCATTTTATGCCTGTACTGTCAAATCAAATGTAGGAGTAGCAATGCTGCCATGCTGCAATGCAAAAAAAGCAGCTCATATCAACTAAGGTTTGTGTATTAAACTAGCTGTGTGTGTATGCGCGTGTGTGGCTTACTTGATACACATGTCAGAGATCAAGAGTCTGGTAACAAGCTCCAACCTGCACCTGTACCCAGCTGAAACATACAGAGCAGAGGCAGAGCTGAGTGAGATTCGGGCTTGGCACACCTGTCAAACTTCAGCCATTTGTGAGAAAACTGTACCTCCTATCAGGATATCATGAAGACATGACGTAAGTCCAAAGACCTTTCTGAATGTCTACATGTAAATTTGATGTTTGTAGGGCAAAAACTTTTTTCACAGTCGCAAGTTAGAAACAGGGATCATTTCTGCATTTCTCAGAAAATCAGCTCCTGCTTTTGTACTGGGGTCTATGGGCAGCAGGGAGAGGGATCTGCCTGCACTCAGAGGCTCATAGTCCAAATTCTGTAAGTCTCTCTGATGTTTTGAGCACATCACATGAGAGAGGACAAGTTTATCTGTGTTTGTGGAGAAAATCATATGTGTAGAGTGTCATTTGTGGCTGTGGTGACAGGGTAGAGAGAAAGGTTCCAGTTGCTTTTTTGGCTCTCTCCCACAATAGCGATGATGTCACCCACTCTAGCCTCTGCTCGTTAGATGCAATACACTCATTGTAAAGTACGAAATTTGTCAGAAGTGGTCATGTACTTTAAAAGGCTATACATCAATAATGGTAGAATATCTGAAAAAGTTGAAGAGAAGTTGAACAGTTGAAAAGTTTGTGAACATTTTATAAGTTTAATTAAGTCTGTAGCTGAAGGTATGCTGAAGTAGTTTAAGTTCAAATAAGCCGAAGATTTTAAGACTTTGAAGCCTGCTCTCATTAATTTCCTCAGAGAAAAAGTTGAATATTTTAAAAAGTATAAAGAGTATGAAAAAGATAAATCGTAGCAATAATGTAAAAAACTGCATATTTTGATATTTTAATTGTTGAAGTAGCACTTATTATTAGTGTGAATGCTGAAAGCAAGGCAAGGCAATTATATTTGTATATCCCATTTTTACCAACAGTTTGTCTCAAAAGGCTTCGTGACACCATCCTCCACCACCATTACAACATCCTCTGCTCTTAGACCCTCACATCGACTGAGGAAAAACTCCCAAGAAAACCCTTCAACAGGGAAAAACCTCAGGGTGAGCAACAGAGGAGGGATCCCTCACCCAGGACGGGCAGACGTGCAATAGATGTTGTATACAGACAAGAAAACAGTTGACAACACAAAGTGCCACAGATAATGGCCGCGTATTTAAATAAGGTTTTGCACGTGGTATGCGCCATAGAGTGTGGACAGAGAGCTCAATGACCGCAAAATGAAATTTGATCCGATGAATTAATAGACAGAGGCAATAGTATAGTGCAGTGCAAATAGCAGTGCATTGACTGAGTAACAAAATCATAGATTACTGCAGCCATCCTCTACATCACTGTTTCCAGTTACTAATGGTAAATGGTTAATGGCACAGAGTCCCTAAGGCAAATAAGAACATCTACAAAAAATCCTTTGTCCCTGTTGCCATAAATCACTTCAACCAGTAAAGATAAACACCCTGAAGCCGGCCTGCTACATTCAAACCACTACTGCATAATGCATTTTATATTCATACTAGATTTTATACTTGACTTGATACTTTTTCATGTGGCTGCCATTGTGACTAATTGATTTATTATGCAAACTTATATGTAAATTATTTTAATGGATTGCTGCTGATGTTATGAAATGTTTTCTTTTTTTATGAATGCGCTTTATGCTAGTCAAGGACAAAGAAACGTATCTGTGAGAAAGTAAATGTGGTTAGTAGAACAAGAAGAGAACACATGAAGTGAAGAGAACATGAGGAGATATTTGGTGAAGAACGAAAGAAAATTTGCTTTGTCATAAAACCACAGCAAACGGGGAAGCTGCTACTCTGACCAGTGTTGAGCAGCAGGTGCAGCTCACTGTAGCTGAGCAGGTAACTGGGATACCAGCTGCCTGGTTAGTAGATCAGCTTCAACATGCGTTTCCGTGTGTAATCAAGTTTGGACACGTTGTTACACACGCAAACCTTTGGTAAATCAGGCCCATAATGCTTTGGGGCACATCAAAAACACATCCACCCTCCAAACCTGTGATATTTTACAGATATGAGGTGTAACTGAGCTCGGCTGGAACCTCACTTAGGGAGCCTTCACCCGCTTCTCTGTTGCCAAATCACACGTGTGAAATATTATGTTATTCTCGCTGTGAAGTGACAGTGTCGCTGTGCACAAAGCCAAACCCAACCCTCACCCGTTCATGCATTTGTGCATCACCACTTCAGCCCACCGGACGTGCTGTCCAACCGGGCCATCCAATTAAAGTACTGGCTGCCATGTGCTAGAATCAACCCCTGATCAACTTAATGTCTCCATATGCAATCTTGCCCAGTGGGGCATCTGGCTGCGTTGCATATTTATGCAGTGGGGAGCTTCTTGGAGGTGGTGGGGGCACTGCAATCAAGGTGTTGGTATCATGAAGTGTAGTGGCTGTGACACTGATCCTCCTGCACCATGCCTGGGCGCATATCAGGATGCCCCCAGTGAGGGAGGACCAGTATTGGCTCGGAAGAAAACACTTTGCTGCCATCAACACACAACAGCTTTGTTGTGGGGCAAATTTGGCTGAAGGCAGGCAGAGGAGAGTGTGACAGCTTTTTCCTCGCTGTGCATTGAGGGCGATACCTTCGCGGAGCGAACCATTGTAAACCTAATGTTTGTGGCTTTCTGTGATACTGTCGCATGTAGCAGGGCTTCACCTTGGTGTGAACCCAACGCTGAACAAGCGTTGTGTGTTCCTGCACTCTGGAGGCGTGGCTTTGGAGAGAAGCCTGAGGAAAGGGGTTTGGACTTTTGAATTGTGTATTTTCAAAATGTGGCCTGCTTGAACAGTTTTTCCAGGATCTCCAACCCTACCAGATGCTCCTAAGAAGGGAGTCTGGGAAACATCCATATCTTAGCGCTCCTTCTTAGCTGTGCCCTTCTAAGACAGCTTTTAAGTCCTTAAGAACGATCTTATCTGGGAAACGCAGCCAAGGACAGTTCAAAAATGTGTATGAGGAGAGGAGAGGGGAAGAGAGGAGGGGATAGCAAGCTCAAAAGTTAAGACTGTGCCAGCTAGTTACAAACCAATAAACAACATAAGCAAATTATAGGTGCTAACTATGCTAACTGTTCTGAAAAGATGCTAATTACAATAGCCATTCTGAGAAGATGCTACCTGTGTTAACTAGGTCTGACTGAGGCTCAAACATGAGGCTGGGTCTCTCTGTTGTTTCCTCATCGGACCATCTCGTTGCTCTCTTCTTCACTTGAAGCCCTGGAGCAAAGCAGGTGGTGGACGGGGCTCTGAGCCTGATCTATGTCTGTCAATCATGCAGTCAGAGTAGATGAGCTTCAGACCCAATTTTTAAAACCATGTTGAATTCTTTATCTGAGACAGAAATGTGTTGTTAGTGTCACTTTGATTAGAGCAGCAGAGCGAAATACCTCTTCTTCTAGAAGTACGTTTAAAATAAAACAGTCAAATAAACATTCATTTTTTTAGTAAAATATTACTCTTTATTTAAATGTTTATCTTTATTTGATTGGTGTCACGTTTTATTCTTCTTTACTAAGAGTTGATTAATTATCTTTTCAGCCAATGAGATTGACGGACGGACTGCGGTAATGAAATCACTCACATTCCCGGCATGCATTGTAGGGAGAGAGAAAGAGAGAGAGAGAGAGAGAGAGAGAGAGAGAGAGAGAGGGGCTTGGCTGGGAGCCTGAGGGGGATCGTGATCCTCAGCGCAGAAGAAGAAGCGTCAGCATCAGAAGCAGCAGAAGAAGAGGAGGAAGGGTCATCATCCTGCACTCTGTCATCACTGACGACCACTCAGGTAAATTGCTCTCATATCTACGTCGTTATTCCCGGCGTCATCCTCCCGCGTCGTCTCCCGTGCGTGTCGGTGGGTGTTGCTGCTGCTGCTGCTGCTTCACAACCAGCCGCCTCTCCTCGTCTTCTGTCTTTCTTTTTAAACCCTCTCTCTCGAAGCGTTTTGATCTGTGAACGTGGAGTCTCTGTGTGTCTGATGTGAATGTAGAGCAGTGG
>OMNW01018403.1:20732-35186 GCA_900303245.1 Selene dorsalis | reverse complement strand
ACATAACTAAATCTGACAGCGTAGTGCAACAAGAGACGATGCGCAGGGAGGGAGGAAAAAAAAGACAAAAAAACAGTGAAATATAGAGAGAACAGACACTCCCTCGGGATGGAGAGAGAGAGAGAGAAAGAGTACATTGGGTACTGGGTACACATCATCTTTGAGATAGCATTCTGGAGGAGAGGGGTAATGACAGAGAAAAACAACAAGCTAACAAAAAAACAAAGATAAAAATATATGTGCCAAAGCTGCTGTACCACCGCCTCCGGCTGCAGATCATCATCCGCTCATCCGGGCAGGTGCATATTACAGGTGGGGGCTCAGGGGCGGTGGGGGTAAGTGAGTAAATAACTCATAGTCCAAAATGGGAAAAGCCTTAAATGTCCGGTGACGAGGAACACGGACAGACAGGCGCAGCTGAGCCTTTGGTTTTGCTTCAAGGGAAAGTGGGGCATGAATTATTAACAGGCGCTCAGTCTAATAAAGTGAAGATGAGACTCTCAGCTCCGCTCTCATCAGAGTAGACAACCGCACTTGTTTGGACTACGCTGCTCAGGCCCCACAGCAGGTTACACTGTCAACAAGAGACATGTCACCTATACTGCGCCGCTCCAAATAGCACTCTGGGTATCGAGGAAAAATGTGCACAGTGTGAGAGCTGTGTGTTGAATTTCTGCATTCGCTGCGCAAAACCGTCTTTTCCCTCCCTGGTCTGGCAGTGCTCGATGACAATATCAATCCTGATCGAGTAAAAAAGAGAGAACTAAACCAAATTTCCTATCAACCGGTCTCTTATCAGCAGATCGGCAGCTGACTGTTCACTGTGTAGAGCTGGAGCGTGAGAAACTTATTCTCAGTGTTTTTATCTGATGTGATTATTGCACCAAGGAAGGAAACTTAAGCAAGAGCTATGGTACAACCCAGGGTTGGAAAATTTTGAATTCAAAAATGCACTTCTGCTACTGGACTGCGATGAGCCCACCCTTCTCGGTCACCCCTCCTGTTGCGAGCAGCCCCCAGAGCTTTCTCATCAGCCTTGAGCAATCATGCCAATCTGTGTCAAAAATTCAGGGCTTTTGACTCCAGGAGACAGTGTTCACATGTTGTTGTCTCTTTCTCACTGAAGTATAGCTCAGGAGGATAAGCATGCCGTTCACTTAAGGTGTAGGAGTAACCAGTCCACCCAATGACAGGACTCCTTACAGAGGACAGGATGGAGAAGGTGGGGGATATTTTTTCCCTGCCAGTATTGCAATATAGCTCCAGGGCTACAGTTACTGCTTGGCTGCCCTATGCCTGCCTCCTCTTCCGGCTGTCCACATGCCACTGCTAATCCCTCATAGACCCAGAGGAAGGCTTTGGGATCATCCCATGTGCGAGCTGGGAAAGACAGAGAGCTGCCAGGCACATATTGTCTGGGTGAGACGCGGCGGATGACTGCAACGGACGAGTCTGAAGAGCTCCATCCTCCCTCTGGGTGTGCACGAATTTTTGCAAAAGTGCTGGTGGTGTTGCTGTTGGATGGTGACCTTGCTGACCAGCTAGACTCTTCCTGGAGGTCTCTGCCTCAAAACCGACACTCAATCCCTGCTTACTTTGGCCCACATATTGCAGGTTGGGTGGTGGCACTGTTCTTTTAAGCAGAAAGGAGGCCACTCACATCCGAGTGGAAAATCTGATGGTGATATTTGAAAGAGCCAATAGACAAAAAAAAAAAAAAAAAACACGGGATCAGCCAGCCAGTGCCTCCTCTGTAATACCTCTCATTTTTGTTTTTCACACTGATGGTACATTGTTTAATACCCTTTTCAAACATAACTATGAGCAGACAAGTGATCGAAAATCAAAAATATCAAATTGATGATGTGATTTTTATTGAGACAAACATGCTCTTTAATGTCTTGCGAATATGATTTGTAAGATAGGGTGTGTCTGTAGTGACACAACACTGTGGTGCAATGCAAAACACTGTCAAAAAAATAAACTGCTGCCCCTTCGATGTGCACATCGCACTTGGCCATAATATTGTTTCTATTACGTTGCAATTAAGTGTGCAGCTCTAATCCAACGTCACTAATATAATCAATATAGTGAATTTAGACACAGTTTGAATCAGTTTTACTTCAGGAATCAGAAATAGTAAATAGTAAACCATCTTAATCTTTCTCATGTGTATTACATTGGTTAATGTGTTTATGAGCTGCCCCCTTCAAAAATACTACCTTGCATTTAATCACGTGCCTCCACTCCATCCGATTAACATTAGTCCACGTTCACTCAAACCAAAGGTGGCGCTATAGATGACTTGACTGACACCAAGCCTCCTGATGCGGCCTCCTCAGTCACGACCACCAGACAGTGATGAATGCAAAGCGTAGAGCGACTAAAGGTAACAACCACCAATTAGTTTAATCACTTGGAACGCAATCACATTTCAGAAAATTACGAGTGCATGGCTCAGGAAAGGAGAGACAGATAAGCGCCAAAGTAATCACTTATTAATCAAAATCAAGGGGCTAATATCGACTTGGAGTCATATCGCCCGGTCCTCGCATTGCACAAATACTTTCACTGCCAAATAATATACGTTTTCCTGCCATGGACACTTAACAAACTGCCTTTAGTCTTTCAGTGGCAACGTCTCAGAAGGATGAGTTATACACTCACAACCTTCAACATAAACAGACTGCAGCCCCTCAGGTAGTAGAAATGTTCAAAGCGACAATTCACCATTAACAGTCTCTGCTCATACAGCGCATCCAGCGCTCTGTCTATATGGGCTCATAGTTACAGGAAGACGCTCGCCTGTGAATTGAAGGAGAGTGCAGTCGGTGGTTCAGTAATTGTTATTAGCCGATATACCTCGTGGGTAATAATTCCTGAGAAGACATGTTTACCTTAGGCAGCAGGCACAGCCAATTAGAGCGTGTCAGCGCGGCGTTCGAACACAAATGCACCCACGTACGCAAACAGTGAATTGTATAGCGATAAAGTATGACATGAGTGTCAGGCCCTGCCATTATGAAGACAATGGACAATAAAGCTCTCAGTTGAGTCACAGCAATAATATGCTCCTTTATCTTTCAATAAGGCAGTTCCCTTCCACAGGAACTGTCAGAGAAGCCTGCAGGCGAGTGACAATACTGGCTGATATGTCTCCTTGAAACATTAAAATCATTAAATATGTGCAACTCCAACACCGTGAGAGGTGAAACTGAGCCGGAGCCCGAGACTTTAATGATCACGTAGAGGAGAGAGCGGTGCAGCTACATTTCAGTTACCGCAAATGTTGTAAAAAGCCACACCCTGAGCATGTTATACACCACTCCATCGTCCCTCCTCTTTTTCCTTTTGCTGCACATTTTCCAGTGCAGGAAGGAGCCTATAGTATATCACTGTATATAATACATCAGCGACTATTGCCGTTAATTTCTTCCCTCTTTCCCCATTCCATCTCTCTCTCTTCTCCTTCTCTCTCTCTCTCTCTCTCCTCAGGGGTCCCCAGTGGCTGTCCAGAGCACATGTGTTTTGGTTTACCTAGAGTGGAGTCCTATCTGAGCGCGGGCTGAGAGCAGACTGTGGGCTTTGTCTATGGCACCATTAATCAACTGTCCTTTAACAAAAACAGAAAACCAGATGAGAGACAAAGGGAAGAGACATGGGGGGTGGGCCCTTATTTAGGTAGAGAGAAAAAAAGCCAAAGAGGGGAAGAATGAAGGAAGAGAGGAGAGAGAGAGAGAGGGAGAGAAAGAAGGGGGGATGCTTGACCCAGATCCAGGCCTTCAATAAATCAAGCAGCAACAATAACAAGCAAAGTTTTCATGTGGCTTGACTGATTAATCAGGCTTTTTTTTTTCTGACATGGGAAGCGAGGGAGTCTTTTCTTCTTTTTCTGTCTTGTCTCTCTAGTGGGAGTTGTGTGGAGTGGCTGTGCGAGTCTTTTTATGTCGGGTGTTTATGTCTTTATGCTGCAAGGTTTGAGACGGGGAGGCCTGATCATTCATGCTTTAATGAGAGTAAGGCCTTCGTTTTATGGTGCAACAGTGAAGGTCTCCGGCTACATTAATGGGGTACAGGAAGGTTGTCCGTGAGGTACAGCAACATTCCTACACACACACACGCACATACATTCATACACACACACAAAAGGCGTACATAAAGGCGCAGGCATGCAGACACGGGTTTCTTTTCAAAAAGATAAACAAGCACTGTTTTACACACACCACATACACACACAGACACACACTACCTACACAGAGAGCCGCAGCCACAGGATGTGAAGCAGCCCTGTGAGACTCTTTGTGAGGTGCCGATCGATGGGCATTGAGTGTGGACAAGGAGGCCTCGGGATCGATAAGGGGCCATTACAGAGATGTGCCTGCTGGGACCTGGGAGAGGAGGTGTAGGTGGGGTGGAGATGCATCTGGGCTCTTGATGCTGTCTTCTTTACCTCATTGGTGGGAGGGCGAGCGCCGGGACACACATACGCGCAGCGGAGACGCGGACATGTTCGTGCATCAGGAAGATCCTTCCACACCGAGTTAAATGGAGAACATTACGTGCCGCACACGCTCGTGTTCGTCCGCGCACACACACACACGCACACACACACCAGCTAATAGCGTCCCAGGAGACCTGCTGCCACACCAGGAGTGCTCATCCTCGTCTCCTCCTCTCCATCCTGCTTTTTCAGTGTCCTCATCTGCAGTCTTCCTGTGAGGGTAGATTCTTTCTGTCTCCCTAACTCACTTTCGGTGCCATCTTCTCCTCTTTTTCCTCCCCTCCCGGCCCCCCCTTTGCCTTCCCTCCTGTGCATTGCAGTGTCACCAGAGCTGCCTGTGCTGTGCTCTATCAGTGGAACAGCTTGATCCTAAGGCTTTCTGTCACCCCCTTCTCCTCCCTCCACCTCTCTGCTGCTGCTCGCAGAGAGAGCACTGGCTGTTCTGCTCTCCCTCTCTCTCCCTCTCACACACACACACACAGTCGGGGAAACGACAGTATTGTTACTTCCACAAAATGTCTGGCAGTGACATAATCCCCCCCACCACTTCCTGTTTTACATGTTCTTAAGGCGTTTGCAATTATTTTGCATAAAGGTTTACTCATGGTCCAATTCAATTACATCTCTGAGATGATTTGTGGGAAAGCACTCAGAGTGATGTAGGTGTAACGTATTTAGATTGGCTGGGTTACACAAATGTGTTGAGTTCACTTTGAGAAAAAAATCATTTAGGGATGCGTTTACTCCCAAAATGCTGTATCAATGATATTCATAACCAAAAAATACATTCTCCGATTTCTAAACATAGACGTGCACACGGATGAGCGAGGCAGAGTGTGAGCTGGCTCTCGCATCCATCAGCACCCCAGGAAATAAATAGATCCACTATTCACATCTTATCCTCCTAGTGAGAACTGCAGGAGGAGAAGGGTCTCTTCCTCCTACCTGCCATCGTCCCTCTTCTCTGCCGCCCATCTCCACCAGCACCGCTCATTAAACCACAGTTGAAAATAGTGCGTTGAGATGATGTTGTGGAGACTAAGGGCTATTAAAAGTCAGGCAAATGTCTTTACCAGCGCTTATGAAATTGCGCTGAGGTGCCATGTCGGCTCATGCAGGCGCTGTCCAAGAAACCCTTCAGTGGCTGATCAAAAAGAAAGCGCGCACACACACACACACAGAGAAATAGACACACACACACACACATGCACAAATACACACACAGTTTCTGGGCTCAGCCAGCAGTCCCCATTGGTTTGGAAGGCCATAGCAGGCTATAACAACTACAGCCTGGCCGGCCTGTTAGTAGTGGGCCCTCTGTTTCAGCAATCTGGGTTCTCTTTGCCTTTGGACAGGGACCAGGTCCAACTGCACAATACACCACTGTGTTTGCAGAGGGAGAGAGAGAGAGAGAGAGAGAGAGTGAGAGGTAGAAAAGGAAAGAGAAAACTAGAGGCCTGTGAGTCTGCGCACACACATGTGGATAAATAAGAATGTGTGTTTAAGCATGTACAGTATGTTTTGGTTGTGGGAATAGTGCATATGTATTACGACTGTTGGGCCCACCACACCCTCCCCTGCACCGGTTTGCAAGGCCTCCCTCCCATCTCCCCAACCTCCATTGTTACATCGTCATTGCTACAGTTTTTTTTCTTTTTTTGCTACCTCAGCACAAACAAGCATTTTGGGACCCCTGGCAGCAGTTTCCCTCCCCCAGGCAGCGACTGAGTGTTGTTGTTGGAAACCTCCGAGAGGTCAGCGCAGAACTGAGTAACACACATCACTGTCAGCCCGCGACAATACAGTGGAAAGCAAACGTGTCGGCCCTGCGCGACTGTGACGGCTACAGGGAAAACAGGCGGGAGACACGGACCGCGCCTGTGCCCCTTTAAACAGCACAGGCGGCACCTGTCCCTTTAAGATCTATTTCTCACAGCTTGCGGCTGCTGAGCCGAGCGGGGCTAGCCTGAGCCAGGCTGCGCTGCGCTGTGCATGTATGGTAACAGGGGGGAACCGCGCCGCCCAGCCTGCCAGCCCACCGCAGGGAATTTGTTTATGTTTCCTTGCTGCCAAGTTCCTGTCAGGAGGCGCCCCAAAGAGGAACTGCAGACTACTCAGTACTGTTAGCTACGCCCTCTCGCATAGAGCGGCTGGGGCTTTCTTGCATACTGTATTGGGTGGTGCTTTGTAGCAACACTCAAATCCAGGGAGGTCTCTTCATCAATTTCAGCACTCACACACACACTTTGTACTTCAAGCACCCACTCTGTTGTTTCCAAAACCAGCTTCGGGAGCAATGAGCAAGTTCTAACAGAAAGCTTAATTTATGACCCCAAAATAGATTAACACCAATTTACCCAAAACATAATACATAAAACAGCAAAAAGGCATAGTTTCATTAAAACACCACTTTACAAGTGGCACTTTGTTATGCTGAGGATTATGGGTATTGTAAAAACTGAGCACCACCACATAAAAACACACTAAACAGGACTGGTAAACCCATGGGCATCAAGTCAAGCGCAAGCGCTGATTCTGAATTTTTCTTCAAGAACAAAGGATTCTGACTCCCACTAACACATAAACATTTCCTTGGATCATGACAAAAATACGATCCGTTGCTGCCAGTGAAACAATGACTGCATCGCCACTGCACAATAATACAATGCTTCAGCCTGGCCTGGCATGTATGGTACATGTCTTTTCTTGCGTCATCCACCGCACACGAGCAGCTCCTCTGTCATCCAAGGTCAGCAAGTGCATTAGTTTCTTTCTCGAATGCTTCAGCTACCCGGAAGTGTGTCACTGCGCAAAAAGGAAGGACAGGACAAAGGACGTGAGACGTTTGTGCTCATACCAAACTCGCCAGTCAGTGTGTGTGTGTGTGTGTGGGAAATAGAGATGTACATATGTGTGAGAGAGTGGAGGAAGGAAAGGTCAAACAAGGCCAAACAAAGGGGCGTGGGACCCAGGATGGCGAGACAGAGGAAGAGATGGAGAGAAAAAGGGGGAAGAACAAAAGATGGAAGCATGGATGGAAAGAAGTTGGCTGAGGCTTACAAGGAGAGGGGGGGGGGTGAAAGCAAAAACAGGAAGCAATTTATGTCAGTTTAGATGGGCAGCGCCCACTCCCTGTCACGTGCTGGCACATTTCACTGCTCTTTGACTGCACGGTCCGAAAGTCCACATTGACGCACGCAAACGAAAGGTGAACCAATGGATGGAGTGCGGGGGAGGTGCACTCGAAGCATTTATTTTAATGAGATTTGTGCTGTTGTGTCAAACTTCTCAATTTTCTTTTCCACTGTGGGCGGTGTGTACTCTCACAACCAAAAAAAAACTTAAAATCAATTGAGCATCAGCACTTGTGGAGCACTTCTGCTATTCTGCTGATGGTGAGGAAGTAAGGTGCCACACAATGTCTTGCGATTCAAGTGCCTCACAATAAATGAGCTCAGCAGCACAAATACCAACTGAGCTTGAAGTGGTTTATTCAGCCATGGCTGCCCTGATTTGGAGGTTTGTGTAAATCTGACAAATCAAAATGGTTAATCACAATGTGAGTGATGAAAAGACCCCATGTGCAACACAATCACATCAAGCACAGTCAAATGAATGAAGTGAGTAATGAAATAACAAAAATGCCTGAAGGGAAGAAAGCCACACAAGGAGGGCGGTTTAAATATACAGTAAGAATACCAAAGCTGCTGTAGCAAAGGTGAATTATTCAGCTCTATCCAGCCTCAAAGGAGAATAAGAAGCGCCATTACTCCGGAACCACTGTGCTAAACAACACATTTCAACTTCCCTTAAGTTTCCATGTGTGGAGTTAGAAAAAACACAACACAGAAAAAGTAAAAAAACACAGGAGTCCCATTCTAGGCAGAGGGAGAGGCAGCGGGCTCAGCAGCCACCACCGACCTACCGCACACTGAGTGTGAATCATTAAAGGCATGTGTTCCACATCAACTGCCGGGGCCGCTTCCCAACCCACTTATGAGACGGGATCTAAATTATGACGGGAAGGGGGGGGTTAAACACCACTTTACTCAGAGAAGAAAACCCAGAAACCTGCTAACTCAGAGACAGAGAGTGAGAGAAATTGGAAAACGACCGCATGCAAGTACTGCACGTACCTACAGCCAGTTCACAAACTAAAAACAACAATGAGTAAATGAAGCAGCTAATGGAATAACTGCATGATTTCCAAAAAGTGTGATGTTTCAACATGAACAACTGAAGCGAGTAAAATTTTATGCCCTCTAAACAACTGAGGGGAAAGCCAGGCTAAATCAAAAGCTGCACTATTTTAATTCCAACATGTCTTTCTGGCTGCCTTTGCCAATTTCTAACCTCACAAAAACTACGACAGCAAAGCGGTTTAACATTCTCCCAGAAAACAAATCTAAGGACGAGGAAAAGCTAAAGAAGAAAGAGAAAAACCGTGTTGTACGCACATATGACCAAAGTGCGAGGCTTAGTCTTGTCCATAGGCCAGTCGTATGCCAGACTGGTTGCTAAGAGGGGAGTGTCTGCCAGACCACTTGTCATGCCCAGTTACAACACATGGACGTTGTCTGGGGGTGTGAATATGTGTTTGTGCACAAAAACACACACCCTCTCTGGTGTGGCCATCCAATGAGGGAGGCGATTTGTGGAGGGAGTCTCATACTTCTGGGTACTGGCTGGCACCTTGGTACACATACCGTCCTATTTGCTTTTGCTTTAAGGCTAGCACGGTGGGAGGCGTTCCTTCAGGGGGGGAAAGGATCGTCTTTCCCCGGGGGACAGGAAGAGACGGAAAGGACGCGACAGGACAGGACGAGACGTGACATGACATGACAGGAGAGGACGGGAAAAACACAAGTTTGTACAGGCAGGAGAAGGCCAAATAGGACAGGACAGGACAAATTCTGCCTTTGTCCCGATTGGCTGAGAGGAACTGACCAACCTCCTCGGCTCTTTTTGTGTCAGTCACAATTGCAGCAACGTTCTGGCAAAACAGCAAGAAATGAAATGAAGGGAAATGTCAAAATAAAATGAATAGTACTATTCTTTCTGCTGCCACAGTGTCTTGCAGCTGATACAAGAAGGATGATCAGAGCCAATATATTAGTTCATATCCACCCAGTGATGGTCCAACTTCTTCAAGCCAGTTGCTAATGATGAACGGCTGTTTTTGTTTGGTCTTTGTCACTTTAACATGACGGAGCAAATCTCCCAGCTGCACGCTCCAACTCTGATGCAACAGACCCAGGATTAGACTTGATCCTACCACTGGCGGCATGCAGGCCACAAGATACAGTAACTCCTCTAAAACAGTACAGAGCACTGTGTGTGTTTGGGAGTTATTCCACTGCTTTGAAAAGATGTTCAGCTGAGCACAAACAGTGACCTTTTACCAAGGCAGAGAAAAGCAGAAGATATGACACAGGGAAAACACATAACACAAAAAAAAAACCACTCTAAATGATGAGCCACACAATGAACACAACCACAAATCCAGCATGGCAGTCACATGATGAGGAACAATGCCATTGCAAAGTGTGCAAAATGGTGTTTGGTACCCACAGAGACAAATGTAGAGTGTACAGAAGTCCAATTACACAGAGTTGACAGGAGCGACAAATTCGGGCTTACCCCAAAAACGTCAATCTCCCTGTCCTTGGCCAAGGAAATCTCCCCTTGAATCGATTGCAGCTCCTAAGCTCTAAGGAGAGAGGAAGAAAGAGTGAGAGAGATATTTGAGACCAAGAGCTTTGTGGTCCTTATCCACGTGCTGCAGACTCAGTGACTCCCTAGTCTCTCTGGCACAGAACCGCTTCACTACACGAAAACTCTTACACTCTTTTTCCTTCCTTCGCTCTCATACTGCCTGTAATCTCCCCGCCCTTTTCCAATAGATTGGACTTTCTCACTCGCGACTTTTGTGTCCGAGGCATCATGTGAAAACTGGAGTAAAACAGCGCTTTTGTGGTGTGTGAATTACCTAAGGCCCAGGCAGGCACAGTAGTGCTTATGGCCACAACTCAATTACAGCAATGTGAATCAGGTGGCGGCCTAGAAATCCCCTCAGCCTGATGCACAAATAGGGACACAGAGGCGCCTTCATTGCCAAGATGGAGACAAATATAAAGTGGCGCGTCATCTCGTCACAGAAAGACAGCTCGGGCTGATGCTGCGTGGATGAATGGCTGCCGCAGACACGGATGCGTTTCACAGCGAGCGTGTGAACAATGCCATTTTGTTTTTTGCGCGTTGATAAAATATCAGACAAATTAACCAACATGTCTGGTTTCAGATCTGAATTGAACGCGTCACATGACACTCGGGGATCACTAATGAACGCCACCTTTGTGCTGCACCGAGCATGGAAAATGTTTTTTGTGGGACTGTTTTTAAACCAAAAACAACTGGATGGAAATTACAGGATAGTGGTTTGCACATGTTAAAAGACACTTTGTTGGATTTCATGGATTCAACTGAAATGCCAAACTTGCACAATCATGGTCAATAATATTTGAATAGAAAATTGGGTTGTGTCAAAAGCAGTCAAAAGCGGTGAATTTATCCTGTCTTCCCGAAGAGAAAACAGAGACCATCTCTTTTAATCTGGCTACGGAATCCCTCCAGGTCCAATACAATGTAGAACCAGGCCAGGCGGTTTCCCAAACCATGTTCAAGAAAAAAACAATGACATCTGAAACTCTGTTCTGTTAGGGTTTATTTCTCATCACTAGGCGCTTGTTGTAGTAAAAGTACATTTGTGTATTTCAGTAAACAAAGAAAGCAGTGAGTTATCCCGGGACATATCGTGGTAATGCTCTCTAGAAGGGTCATGATACCACCACCACCACAAAAAAAAAATAAAAATAATAATAAAAATCCCCTCCCTCCAGGTCAAAATGGCCTTGATGCCATTTTACAAGGAGTAAATGAATTTCACACTTGTTTGTCATCAGAAGCTCTCGAGTGTGGTCAAACAGCAGATATAAAGATAGCGTTTTTTCAAAAAACCAATTCATCCATCTCTGATACGTAGATTGGTTTCCTTCTCCCACGTGACACATTTCCAACTGGCTATTGCACAAACCTCAATTCAATATTCACACACACATAAGAGTGTTTGCCAGATGAATGAAACGAGCTTTGTTAAGAGTTTCTGTGCAAGCAAATGATGCTCATTTGTACTGGATATATGCTCACCTTCCACACAGACACACCAGTAGGAGTAAGAATGAATATGCAGATCATTGTAATCCTAAAATTATCTAACACTTCTTAAGACCTATGCATGTGATGTAAAGCTTGTGTTGTCTAATGCTAAGAAAAGGCCATTAATGACAAGTTATGAGCCAATTTATCACAAATATTTGCACCACAATGTAATCAAATGCAAATGCACTACTTAATGTGTTTCCCTGCCCTTCGTATGAGAATAATGCAACACCACAAACAAATATCTGACACCAGATCATCATAACATTTCTGGATTATAAAACTACACTTCCTGGTTTAATGTGTGAGAGCTTCACTTCTGAATTTGTTTACAAATCAGTTTGAAATATGAACACACTGATTTTGGGAGTGAAACAGGGCCATCCATGCACTGTTTTGCATGTACACAGTTCAAAGACAAACTAAGATGCAGCATTTAGCTGCAAGCTAAATAGACTGCTATATGATCTTCATAATGAGATGTTTGTTACTGTAGCTGTCAACACTTGACTGGGTAAGACTCTGGCTCTGTGTTGTTCCCTCGGGTGTCCGTTCCAACGTGACAATCATTTGGCTCGTGCCCAGACCCTGAATGACTCCTTATCCCACTTCCTGCCTTACTACACGCCCTGACTTCCTGTTGTGAATCTGAATGGTGTGGTTTTACAAGTCCACCACACTTGGAACATCTTAATTTAGAGACAGAGCAGGTAGGATGAAATGAGGACAGAGTTTTTGCACACGTACAAATGTCTGTGTCTGTAATTGTGTGTGTATATGTGTGTGTGTGTGGTCATGCATGTGCGAGCCTGGAGCTTATACACTGATGAGAGTGGACAGGAGTAGCCTGAAGTAATCATGTCTTTATCTTTGCTGATAGGTGAAAACAACTAACTGGAGACACTCACCTTTAACAACCACACACACACACACACACACACAAGGACAGGAAGGGCCCCTCAGAAGTGGAGCTCTGCCAGACAAGTCCATCTGCTTTTCAAATGGAACCCAATTTACCGCACCTAGAAGGCCTCAATTGCTCAGGGACCCAGAGCCTCACCAAGCACAGAGCCCGAGAGGATAATCCAGCAGGGTCACCCGATCCTCGGTATATAGCCTTGCATTGGCACCTGGGACTGGTATTTGGTTTGTGCTGATGGTTAAAAAGGTTTGACGGGAGGCGGTCCAACGCTCAAGTGAAATCATTCATCGGCCATGGGATATTCACTTCCTTGTTGTGACAGCAGCACGGCTCCACTGCTGCTCAGGACAAATGTGTAAAAAACTGATTGAGGGGACGACCAGCAGCCTCCACGTGCGCGGTTACTTGGGAACGGCAACCCTGCGGTGAGAGTCATGAGCTCACATTAAAACAGACACAATGTGTTGTTTTAACTCGCTTAGTTGTATAAAATTCCACTGGCCATGTGCACACACGCTCACACACACACACACACACATTCACACAATATAAACCCCTCTCCTTGAGGCTCTGGCTCTCAGCGGTGGAAACCCCCTTCAGTCACACATAGATCACATAACCTCTCTTGACATCGGAGGACAGCACTCCCAATGGAAAGATGCAGATTCACACACGCTGAGTGCCGGCCAAGGCTCCAGACTGCCATTGTCCTTCAGAGTCATCCAAACAAAACAATGAAGAGAGTCACGCAAGGCCCCCTGTGGAATGGTAAATAACCAGAGAGAGTGAGAGGAAGAGACAGAGAGAGATTCAGAGAGACAGAAACTGAGACTGAGAGGAAGTGAGACGGAGATTGAGGAAGGCTAATCCACCATGACAGCATGATATGGAACACCAAGTGCAAAATACGATCATCTGGGGGCAGGTGAATTCCACTAATGTTCAATCATTCAGAAAGAATCTGACCTATGTACACAGAGAATGTAAATTATCTCACTTCGAGGTATGAGGAATTATAGCTAGTATAACACATGGTGAAAAGACATCAATTCAACCTTGATTTTTATAACAATATTTTATGCTCTGCAGTAAAATTACAGCAGTTTGCCTCTCGTACCGCGCAGGAGACAAGAGTTCTCTTTATGAGTACAGTCATCTGGATGAGCGTTGCTTTGCTCAACGCCACGCACAGGCGGAGAGAGAGCGAGGTTCAAATCCCAACTATATCAAAGGCTTAGACTGTGGTGATGTTAATCATTCATTAGTGCTGAGTGACCCTTATTATAAAACCATCTTTGTTGTCATTATTCATCTGGCATAAAATGCTAGCCTGTTAATTCAGATGTTGACAATAGGCAGTCCACAAAGGGCTTGGAAGGCACAGTCCCCCTCCTGATTGGTCTTTCATATGCTAATGAGGTAACTGTTTTGGGTTTACTGGCCTGGTTGGAAATGATTTAGGGCGACACCGGTGCTCCGGGCCTTTATGTTTGGGCTGGCCGCGGGGGCTCATATATCACCCTGATCATTAATCAATTAGCGTCTCCTAGCCACCTGTCGGACACATCGTCACACAAAACATTCCTGCCCTTGGGCAGTTGCTAGACGATGATCATCAGTAGCCCCCCTATTACCTTCCAACCCCTCAGTGCCCCACCCCCTCTTCTTTATGGTAATACCCTGATGGATTACATAATCACACCCAAACACTGCCCTCAACAACAACAAGGCCTCTGCTCCCAGAGAAGCACATCTGAGTGGAAACTACAGTGGCAGGTTTTTTTTGTGGGTTTCTCCCGCACAAGTCAATTGA
>OMNW01018403.1:0-11326 GCA_900303245.1 Selene dorsalis | reverse complement strand
CTCTTGTTTTTCCCACACTCGCCCCATTCCCTAAGGCAATGACTACGTCATTGGGCACCATGGCCAAACCACTGTAATATCCCAATTTATTTCTACTTATTCTGACAGAGTCGGGGCCTGTTTCATGTAGGTCAAGACTGGTTTTAGTAGTGTAAAGCGACCCTACTTGGTTCCACTGGACTCCATTTGTTGGAGTAACTGTTTCGCGTTGAAGTCAAAGATGTTATTTGCTAAAAAAAACTGTCAACATGAGTTAACTGGTAAAGCAAAACATGGACGCATCAAAACAGGTTCTTGTTTTTGTCTTATCTAGAGCAAGTGAAACTCTGATTGTGCTTGGAGGTTTTCACTCGAAGAGCTTCTACTGACTGACTGAGTGTGTGTGTGTGTGTGTGTGTGTGGGACTGGGTAGAGGTGTTTACCGTTAAGCAGGAGCTGGGTGACATCTCCAGGCTGCTCTGCCATTGTGGGGAACATGTTTCATCTGTCAGAGCCTGATGATCTTGTGCTGCACAGCCACAGCCTGGTGAGTCAGCCCTGCTCATCACCAGCCGGAGAGCAAGATGCTGTGGCTGAGACTTTGTTTGAACCAATACAGGCCAAACCAAACCAAACCAAACTGCCTGACACATTGGAGACTTCTTCAGAGAAAACTAGGCCCAGAGCCAAGTTTAGCCAAAGTTTGGTCTCACACTCTCTAACTTTCCATACAACATGATTCAAAATTTTCAAATTCAACATAGAAAGTTGGTTTTGATTTTATAAGACTACTCGAGAGAATCGTGGGAAAATGTAACTTGGAGGAATCTATTGATTATGTCAGGAAAACAGCTTTTTGAATGATCAAAGCTTCGATTTTCCTGCATGAAACTGTCCCTGCACGTGAACAACGCTGCCTTTAATGATGCATTGTCAGTTAAAATAAATTGTTCCACACGTGACGCCGATGTGTCATAAGAGGTGTCAAATAAAATAAAACCGACAAATCTAGTAGTCACTGACTCACTACTACTACTTTTTTTCAAGAACAAAGAATAAAGATTAATTTACATCATTTACACTCGACTTCACAATCTCCAGGGGAAGGACAGCGACATCATGAGGGGGTGGTGGTGGCGGTTGTGAGGAGTAAAAGCGGGTGGTACCGCTACCTCCATGATGATGACACATTTAGCACCAAGTGAAACTGAGGCGTGCGAGGTTTTTAACTGGCACTGTTCACACAGGGAGTGAGGCGACTTCCCGTTGACGCTTGACACAGAAGGTCTGACAGTATCACAGAAAACTCTCGCCCAGCGCTACGAAACGGCAAACCGGTGCACTTTCACAAACAACACCGCGCAGCTGTACGTCTCCACACACACAGTTTCAAATTTGTAAGTTTGGAATACATTGTTGTGGAAAAAAATATTTAAAATTGTCCTTTATATGACTACAGCTGCTGTCTCCAAATTCACCTCGCTGTGTTTGATGTGAAATTAAAAGCTGATGTACTCATAGATGCCAGCGTGGTATCTTTCAGACGTCCTCCACCCATTTCCACCTTTGAGACGGGATCTGCAGTTTTAGAATTAAACGGTGATGGGTCTGACTCTCAGCAGGTACAACACGGTGAATAGACAGCAGATTAAAACAGTGTACAGCAAAACATCTAAAGGTTATTATCATATGTGTCAGCAGGCAGGTTAACAACCTCACATTTAGCACAAGCCCCTCCAATTACGGTGACAGCGCAACCTTTAACTGTGAATCACACCAAAAGAGGAGGTGACAGGGAGGGAAAACCCTGACAAATACCCAAGTTCCCACTGAGTGACTCGGCCTCTAATGCATTTTGCTCTGAATGTCACAGGTTTTCACAGGAAAGCGCATCTTCTTCCTCCAGCTCCACCTCACAAATCTCAAAGAAAACTGCACTGCCTCCTCTGCAGCCGACTGACGCCTCGTAAAAGCATCATAAAATATCATTCAACAAATGTGGTGCCAAACGCGTAAGGTGCAACAGATTACCCAGACACAAAGGGTCTTCTACAGCGTGCTTGCTACGGCCTTAAATGGAGGGTAATGAGCATTGTAAATTGTTGGTTTTTACAAGCCAACATTTTACAAGATAACACTGCAGGTCTCTGATGCTGCAGGGTATGTAACTGAAACGCTATAACACTATCCTGACATTTAATTTGCTGAGATCCAGACACCTCAAATTGGCACATTATCTTGACAGGGGTTAATCAGGGGTGTTAACAAATTGGTTGAGATGTCTGTCAATTTGTACTTCAAGGTTTCATTTCTGTTGTTTATAAGACACAAGAATGTGTGTGCTTCTGTGTGTGTGTGTGTGCGTGTGTGCGTGTTAGTGGATGTATGTGTGTGTCGGGTCATCAAGTTTCCTGCTCTTTATTAGAGCACATCTGAAGAATGCGGGCTGTGGTTTGCCCACGTGTGAGCTGTGCCTGTTCATCCACCTACAGCCACACCGAGGAGAGGAAGTGGGCTCCTGATACGATCCGTATCAACAAAGTAAATGATGCACTCGAGCAAAGTTCACCTCAAACCCAAAGTAGCCCTCAGACAAACATTAGGCTACTGGCACCAAATTTGCAAACGCACGGTGTGGAGGAGAGAAAAAAACATTTCTCCACATTCCGTTGTCCTGATTGTGCAAAAACAAACTAGCTCTTGTCGGACACACACACACACGTTACACGTTTTTGACTCCATATGTGGGCACTTTTCTCACACACCGGGATAAGTGGTTAGCAGGCTGGTTTAGCTGATTGACCCAGGGGGGCTGTCGGCGCTCTGATTGTCCCAGTGTCTTTACGGTGGAGCAGACAAGCTGTTAGCTTCGCATGCTAGCTGCGCTATCAGACGTCGCATCCATTGGATATAATGTCGCTTGGACAGAGACAGTTATCCGGTGTCTTTTTTTTGCATTGCGACCGGATGCTGAAGTGATCGTGAATGACCAACTTGACAGGACTTTCGGACTCGGCTTATTCAGACTGCTTCTGTCAATGAACGGCGATAAAAACCTGTAACACTCGTGCACATCATAACCGTGGACAAGCATGACGCATTCAAAATCCTTTAGGTGAAAGGGGCTACAGTTTAGGGAAGGTACCCGAGTGACCTCCCCACCGACCACGGAGACCGAGACACGGAGGCATGCTGTCAAATGTTGACAAGCTGTCAATGACAAGTGGATGGTAATACCTGGGACCTGTTGACTCCTCCTCCCGGTCCCCTCGGGCTGTCGCTGGAAGTTCTCCCCCCTTCTTCCCTGCTGGTGGAAGTTCAGCCGCGCAGCTGTTATTTCTCCGCAGTGATACTCTTTTCAAAGTTTTTTTTTCTGCCGACTCTCCAATCTCCAAACGCTTGGCTCTCGAAATGAGCGCACGGTTAAATCAGCCCCCCCTTCCCCGGACAAACCGTAGGTAAGAGGCGGCGAGCCGCTTTCACAGAGCAGGCAAGTTTGGCACGGCTCGCGCAGAGGCAACCATGGCAGTCACGTTCTCTGGCTGTGAAATTCAACACTAACCCTGGCCCCGCCCCTTTCCTTTTATGGGGGCAAGTCCTCAAAAGTGTATGTCCTGCTCCCTCCAGATGTGCTCTCTGCTCTGCTGAAATGATGCGAGGCAACATGAGAAGTACAACATTCTTGCAATGGCATTTGCTTTTTTTTTTTTTTTTCCCTTAAGTGTATCTCATACTTTCAGCTTTTTTTTTCAACCGCAATAAAATGTACCAAACTCCCTTTCCTGCTCTTTATCCTGCAGCCAAACACAGATCTTCCTTGTTGCCAAAGAACAACAATAGTTAACCTTTGGATGTGAGGTTACATTCACCGATTTCTCCATTCAATGTGTGCTTATGTAACATGGATATTTTAAGGGAACAAATAAAAATACAATTTTTAACGAAGCCTCACAATGCGTGGATTTTTGCCAAAGCATGGATGAAAACTAATCCTTTTACATTTCATTTTTTGCAAAGAATAAAAAGAGGGGTTTTTTTTAAGCGTAATCATTCATTCATTACACACATTTAATCATACACTGGACTTAGAGTTTAGTAGATTTAGGCCTACGCTACACAGTTTATCTCATAGTAATAATAATATCTCAGCTCCCAACCACATATTTCAGCAGCTGGATCTCTGATATGTCTGAGGCTTCACAGGCAGATGCCATAGAAAATCTAGATTTCCTTACAGTCCTTTCCCTTTTTTTGTCAAGTAAAAAAAAAAGACCTGGACAAAATGCCAACTCAGCCTCATCGGTCTCAGTATCAGACTGTTTTTGTAGATTTCGAATATGAAATTTTAAACAATCCCCTCCTCCATTGCGTGACTGTGCTTCCCCATCCTGCTGAGAACACCATTAGAGCCTCTAAAATGTCTCCAATCAAAGACTGTACTGTACCCTTTTGTCACACTGCATTTGGGCAGCCAGCTTCTTCTGCTTAAACCGCCACCAAAGTGCTCACTGACTCTGCATTTCATCTTTACATTGCACATTTTTTACTGTTGGAAAACCTACTGTTATGTATGCCTCTTTTTTGCGATGATTTTTTTTTTATTTGAGGAGAATACATGTAAGAGTTAACCTTCCTAACAATGGATCATAGTAAACTGTACATTAAAAATGTAATGAATAAAATAATATAATACTCACTCAGTTTATTTTATATGCTGTATATGGACTTGTGAATGTAGACTGTAAATTAAGTGGTGGACCACAGCAATGAAAGTTGTTTTTTAAGACATCAGTTTAAGCTCCTGTTAACTTGTGATTGGAGTTTGACAAGTTTATTGATGCAAACAACTGGTTTATCAATGAATCCATTAATAATCAAAATAGGTGTTATATGCAGCCCCACTATCCCCATGTATACTCAAGTGTGTGTATGTGTGGTGTGTGTGTGTTATACAGCTGTGGGTGCGAAGAAATGCAGGCGTGTTTGCGTGCATGGGATTTGTTTGCTGAGGGAAGGCTCAGATTCTCTCCTGTCTCTCAGATATAACAGCTTCACTCAATAGCTTTCTGCCCCAGAAAGCAAAGTTTTGTGACAGGTGGTAGATGTGAAACCTCTTGTCCCATATGATTGGACAAAAGGCCACGAGACAGCTAGTGACACACTTTGCCTTCACGTTACCTCCTCAGTTGCTTTTCATCTTTTCCTGGGAGCACTGACACAGCTTCAGAGAGAGTGCAAGCGACAGTATCCTCCTTGTTTCCCCTGCTGCCTTCAAGGCTTTCTTATACAAAAGGTGTGAGTGGCACTAAGCTGTGTCAGTTGTCACACATCACCACACAAGTGAGGAATGCAGCGCTGGTTGGGAGGGGGAGATGGCATGCATGCAACTAACCATGGACTGAGGGAGTTGTCAAATGCTAAAAGCATGTACTGGTGGAAATAGCTGCTGTCATAGCAAAATGGTTGGAGAGACAGAGCTGTCTTATTTCACCGACCTCTGACAGGTGGAATTGAGGCCCGACACATGACAGTCTACACGACTTCATGTATACTGTGAATGCTCGCTCTCGTTTACTCAGCTTCTATGTGGGGATTTGTATTGTGTAGCGTTGGGTTTCCTCTACATATCTCTAGGTTGGATAGTAAGGCCTCTGGGGTCTCCTCAGCCCAGCTGCATCCTTCACTTGTAGCCAGGTTTACACTGGAAGTTACTGGAGTTGAATCTTAATGGGTTTCCAGTCTCGTGTTGCTCCCCTCTACTCTGAGAGACAGATATAGACAGCATTTCAGCATGTACTGTACAGTCATGAGGGCATGTCCAGCATGGTGAAAAGCCATGTGATGCACGCTCCATATGATGCTTTACATAGTCTCCATGTATGTCAGGCGTGCTAATGCAGAGTCTTGTGAGACACATGCATTCGCTTTGTGTCTGGATACTGTACAGACATCCTTTGTGTATAGACACCCATTCAAAATCCAACATATTTAATGCCGCCTCTAACATTTTCAGGACTTGGAGGCAGCAACAAGTGTAAAGTACAGTACACAACTGTACAAATCATATGTTTATCACTTTATCATTTTTGTTTGTGTGTGTTTTTTGTGTGTTTTTTTGATTTGCTCCAAACTTGGTGGAGAGAAGTGGATCCAGGAGTTACAATGCATTTTTATCTGTATATATTTTCATCAGTGTCTCTTCCAGACGTATTAAGGGTTTCTAGATCTATGGATTTGTATAGGTTCATATGTTAGTTGTGTTGGCCTGGGTGGAAGTTAGTGCACATCTGAATGTCATGCTTTGGCTTAGTATTTACTACAATTTACTTCTGATTATCTTTTCTATTTAGATCCATTACTTCTGCTCTTCCAAACCAGAGGGTTAGGATCCCTTGAATGGTCTGAATATAAATATACAGCGGACCTGACAGGATGGCTTAGTGAATGCAAATAGGTTCATGGGTCTAATGTTAAAATAGTTCAGTCCTGATCTGCTTTATGCAAAATGCCTTGAGATAACTTCTGTTGTGATTTGGTGCAATGCAAAGAAAAAGAGTTTATTTTTCTTTTTTTCTTTTTTAAATTACGAATAGTTGGATCATTTGATGATTCGATTCGATGAAATAGAGAAAGGGAAAATAATCAAATTTTGGTTGAATTGCTCGCAGCCTGTGACCCAGTAAGTATACACGCTGTGATGGTGTCAAAAGCACAGACTGTTTTGTTTCAGTGGAATCATTTTAAGAAATACAGTTGTTCACATTCCTGCTGGAAAAATCAATACTTCTCTCGTTTCTGTATGCCAGCTGGTTAGCGTAGCTTAGCATAAAGATTGGAAACAGGTGTAAACAGCTGGTCTGGCTCTTTCCAGACCTAATAAAATTGGGCCACCAGTACAACTAAAACTGTCTAACTAAATAAACAGATTAGCACATTACGTCTTGTTTATTTCATATATTACATAGACATGAAAAGTTTTAGTTTTACAGAAGGCTATGTGCTGGTCTGTTCTTTGGATAAGTGCATTTATTTCCTGAAGCATCAAATAGGGAAGTTAGGTAAATGTTGTGACCTCAAACAGGCTAGTAGTTTCCATCTATTCTCAGTCTTTAAGCTGTGCTAATCTATTTAAGTACAGGCTATAGCTACCTACACCATACAGATACAGTATCTGCACAGAGCCGCCTAATTCATGTGATTCCTTCATATGAAACCCACAACATAAAATAGATGGTAATTGTTACAGGATTGTGGTGAAGCGTCTTTCTCACATTTCATTTGACAAGGCCCCTCAGCAGGTGCTCAGTGTCCGCCTCTAAACTCTGGGTGCCTATTTACTGTCCAGTGTGAAAGTCCGGTGCTATTTCCAAAGTGTTGTAACATTAGCCAGCCTGATGAATGCTTTCACCCCCAGCATGGGGCCGCATACCGCATGTCACAGCCTGGTTCACAGAAAAAAAAGAGGGTGGCAGAGACGAGGGGGGGCCCTTCTCTGCGTAGGGTGTCACTCACACCCAAAAGAAACATTTCCTGTTCCCCAAATGTCAGTGGACGATTACAGTGGGGCATCTAATGCACCAGGGCAACATGAGATCCCTGGGGACTGACGTCAGACAGACCAGCAGTGTAGCAGCCTTTCTTGGGTATGCATTCGGAGATGATGTGCAGTCATGGTGTAGGAAGGAGAATCATGAAAGTGCCATGGCTCGGTGGTCGATCGCTATCCAGAGAGTTGTTTGACTTTTAATTCATCCAGTCTGCTCCCGCTGCTGCTGCTGCTGCTGCTGCTGCTGCTCCTCATGCAGCTGCTGTTGCCTTATTAAGTCCTGGTACTCCCAGCAACCAACTATTCATTGTGCACTCTGTAACTTTCCTTTAGAAGGTTGTTAACCACAGTAGAGCAGAGTGAAATCATTGAGCAGCCACTTGTCACAGCAAGGTTGAAGACTACACCATTGGCCTTTATAACAGAGCCTTTGTGCATGCAGTATATCACCATGAGATTACAATATCAAAACATAGTAGTGTTCAAAGGTATAGCTACACAACAAGTGGCCTCGCACAATGAGCCATTGGTCTGCTGAAAGGATACATAACCGCTCATGTTGGTTTTACTTCATGGTGCAAGGTCGTGAAGAGTAAAGAAGAAATAAGCAAAGGGAGAAGAAAGCGAGCGCCGATGAGATCGTATCAGTCGCATGGAAACAGTTAGCCGAGCCCCAAAGCCTCCTTTGAACTGCAAATGGCTGTTAAGGAAGAGCTTTCACTCAGAACACATTTGAATAACATGCCACCAACATGCAGGACAGCACAGAAACACACATTCCTACACACACACACACACACAGCACCACCACTGCTGCAGCAACACACAGAGGCCAGCCCTTCAAACCCACCCGTATCCCTACCTAATCTCACCTGCGAGAGAGAAAACCCATTATACAGTTTAATTTTCTCTTTCTCATTTTTTCCCTTCCTGGCGAAAAAAAAAAAGATGATTTTTCAAACCTCTGACAGCCGAGCCTTTTGCAGGATTTAGTCCATCTGAAAACATGTGGTAAGCCTTGTGGAATGTTTCAAATGATTCCCAGATGTGGGCCGCAGACAGGTTTAACCCATTCTTTTCCCGCTCAGCGGCAGGGAGGAGGTATAAAGGCGGCCTTTGCCGGTAAAAAGTCTGAGCAGTATCAAAAAACTTTTATCCCTCTCCGTCGATTTTTGTTACTTTCAAAGCATTAGGGCTCACTGAACTGTGGCTTAATGTAATTTGCCGTAAAGCTAAAAATGGAAGTCCCTCTTATGCTGCATTACCCAAGAATAAAGAATGTGAGAACACTGTTTTTTCCAGATGACTCAGCAATCGCAGGAACCTGACAAAGATAAGGAAAACACCTTTATGGGGGACAATTCATATTCCTGACACGGTTAACTTCCCTCTGCATTGCTCAACATGCTATTTTCTTGGCTTTTCTTCCGCTGTGAAGCAACCTGTAACAATGCAGAACATTTCTCGCGTATCAGCAACGTCTCTCACGGCTCTGCCGGGCTTTGCCAGTGCCATATAAAAAGAAATACAAGAGTCAAGCTTTCTTAACGCTTCACTAGAATTTCATCATCAGTGTTTACAGGGTACAATTGGTTTATGAAGGACGCTGTTGTAGTAACCCTCCCAAAGATGGCAGTTTTGATGAGATAGGGAGGGAGGTAACAGAAGAGCCAGGCTACTAAACGGGGTGGGGAGAGCGAGCCGCTTGATATCCTATGAGCAACAAACTCAAGTGACCCCATTCCCTGGTCTCCCTCTCTATCTCCAACTCTGTCGTTCCCTCCCTCCGCCTTTTAGTCTCTTTCTTTCTCTCTCCCTCTCCTTCCCTCTGCATTTCCCCCTCTCTCTCGCTCTCTTGCTCTCTCTCACCAGCCTAGCCAACTGTGAAGCAGTTGTCCGACACGCCCGTCGGCCGGCCAGCCAGCATTTTGGACTGAGTCTCATTATACACAATCATAACAGACAGAAAGGGTACATGCAGACAACTGATAGAAGCGCAGTAAAATTGAGGGCAGAGGAGACTGGCAGGCAGTCAGTAAAAATGCAAGTTGGTGAGCAAGCAAAGAAAGAGGAGAGGAGCAGATAGATAGAGAATACTGTTTTGCTGTGAGGCTCTTAGCAGGATACCATAGGCCATATGAGGCCAGAGCAGGCTGGGAAAGATTGTTACTGCTTTGAGCTTCCACATGTGAATGCACCGCAAAACCCCCTCTCCCTTTTTTTTTGTCTCCCTTCCTCCCTCCCACAAGCCTCCCTAAGGAAAGACCAGTGTTTTAAAAGAAGCACAAACAACTGCCAACTGCAAATTCTGCTTTTTATTTCTAAAAGGGAATCAAGCATACTGGCTACTTATGCCTCCTTATCCATACTGTGTTGCAAGTGGACCGATGCTCTGTTACTCAAGTCGCCCATTAAGACTGAGGGCTAGTTTCTGAGGCCTGGGATCATATCCAGGGGGGATTAGGCTGAATGTGCGATAGGGTCGTATTTGTGTGTCTTTCATTTCCACCTCTTCCCATCAAATATCCGCTTTTCTTGTTATCTAGCAGATTCAACACAGAGTTCTTGAGGTCAAAAACTGAGGTCGCAATTACTGCGACTCCAAGGCCAGGAGTTATCTTCAAGATACAGTGCAACTTCTTTGGGAAAAACTGTCATTCATGATACTGTCACGGCTGAGCATGAAGTAGTGGGAAGTCATTTGGCTTAGCTCAGCATAAAGGCTGGAAACAGAGGGAAACAGCCAGACTGGCTAATCCAGCTTTCAGCATCTCTAAAGTTAACCTTTGAACACACTTTGCTTGTTTGTCTCATATTTACACGTGGCAATGAACTTTTCATCTGGCTTGTTATAATCAGCCTATTTCTCAAAATGTTCTCGAACCCGCAGGAGCTGTTCACAAAACTTTCAAAACAAAACTCAACTCTTAAGCATCTAAGCCTAATAAACCAGCGACTTGATAGCATCATGCAACTCAACATGATTGAGACAACCATCCTAAACAAACCACCTGGCAGCCTCCGCCTGTGCAGCGCCTTTATACCCGCACATAAGGTTATGTTACAACCTCACCCTCCTGCTGCGTTCTCCATTTCGGATCATCGGGGTGCCAGTCGCCAACATGTTCCCCTTCCCAGCATCTCATCAGAGGAAACCCAGAGAGTATGTCCCTTTAATTAGACCGCCCGTGAAAATAATGGTGCATTAATGACATTTCTATGGGGGCCAATGAGCTGGAACAACAGAGGAAAGACTAAATCACAAATCAATTCCAACAAATGTAATTAAGGCTTAATTAGCCTCCAGGGTGTCACTGGAATGCCACGAAGGGGATGATGTAGAGGAGAGGAGAAAGAGAGAGGGGAAGTGAAAAAGAAATTTGGAGAAAGTGAGATCGTCATGGGTCATGACAACAATGTCCGCTCCTCCTGCAAGGATCAGCGCCTCCGTAACCCACCGCATGTATACCCATCAAAAAGGACATACTACATTTATTGCATGTCATGCTTTGCTATCATAACATGAGTCAGTGCTCTCGTTGCTTTGATTAAAGTCATAAGAAATGCTAGCCTCTGCAAGCTAAATGTGTGGCTCTTGGCACGTGCCTGTGCGGTTTTAAAGGGGAGGGCTGATTTAAAGGCAACACTTCCAGTGTGGAGCCACACAGCCAGTGCTGGGTAGAGAAGTGCTAATTCTCTATAAAAACAGCAGCATGTACGGTTAAGCCCAGCAACATTCTGGTGTTAAAAAAAAAAGCAAGGGGGGGGGGGGGGGGGGGAGAAAAAAAAAAAAGAGGAGGA